>SDVV010010705.1:0-16140 GCA_016164225.1 Gammarus roeselii
ATACATATAGGAACCTATCCAAATTCAGAAAAGAAATGTAAAGAAATTCTACTACAGCAATGATACCCTTTCAACCAGAGCCGGTCGTTATTCAGTCAATTTTAAATTCAGAATTACTATCGTATTGTGGCTTATTTACTTTGAGAAAGTCCTTCTCCAGGCTTGGAAAGAATCTGTAACTGAAAAAAAAAATCAGATATATATAATCGAGCTTGCCAAAAATGGTAGTTTCACAACTCGAATTACTTATGCATGCGCATCTGTTCGTCCTCCTGAGCTCTGAAGGGGAGTATTGGGATAGGTATTCAAAGGCAGTGGCCATGTTCTTATTGGTCGCGGTGAGGTGCCAAGGCCAGAACCTATAACCTGAGCATCAAAGACAAGCTCTGCAGCTGAGAATGCTAGTCACTCATTGTGGTTAAACGGTGGCAATTGCGTATTCTTTTACTGTTAAATGACAACTTTCGATACGGAATAAATATTAGCACTAGGAAATTATCATTAGCCGGGGTATCAAACGTTGTTTGGATAATTTAAATAATTCTGTACAATCGTTCAAGTCAGGAAAGCAGTAGCAGGAATTGAACCGCGTTGTAACATTTAAAATTCCGTATTCACATTCCCCAACAGTACCTTTGTTGTTGATGTCGCTCATGCTCTGACATTTCACTTTTTCGGAACGAACCTGGAAATAAAATACAGATAAATACAGTTAAACAGTGAATACTAAAGAGATAAAACAGGAGAACTCATCGTAATCCAATGATAGGGACATTTGTTGAGCTTTCATATCATAGCCTGAAACTTTCCCCTTATATTTCTAGAAGCGGCATGGTTCCAAATGATAAAGTGGGCATAAAATAATCAAGAGAAACCCTAAATCCATTGAGTTGTCTTCATTTTACCCCCAAACATATATAACACTCCAAACAAACGTCATAATCAGTGTGATCGTGAAGGATCGCCTTCCGCTGCTTTTGTCCGAGGCTAGAAGACACCACCGCTTCTTCTTGCCGCAGCTATTCCAACTGCTGCCGATGCTACTCTTTTATCTTGTTTTTCGAAGAATCGTCCAAATTCATAGGATAGAAGCTTGGAAATCTAGGGATCATAATTGGATTTACAGTGACACCAAGCCGTCCACCGAACCTTTTCTGGCGAGGAGCCTTCTTGATCTTATCAGCATTTAGAGCGACTCTCTTCCTGAGCTACGACTCCACGAGTAATTGCAAGTTATGGAGTGATGAACTCTCCCGGCGAGGACTTCCTTGCTCTCTTTTTTTCCTTCTTTATCGTACCTCCTTTTCCGCTTTTAGAATAGGTCGTAATATGTTAGTAACGAATAGAAGAAGATTTATGCACGTACCTACAGACGAAATCTTCCATCCAAGGGACAAAAGGACAACTATTCAAGTTTTGTAGGTTGTTGTGGTATATTCGCTATTGATATTATTTTTTTCAAACATAGTGAATTCCAATTGTGATTTGGTTGGTGTTAATGGTGTATTAATAAATCGGTATCAAACAACTCTCCGGTGATTTAAACCTTTATACATGGTGGGTGGTCGAGATTATTGTTCTTCATTAAAAGGAGATGTCGGCTTGAGAAGCGGGTATTAACTGCCGTGATAAAGGATTTGGTGCGTTAGTTAAATCTTGGTTTGAAACACCGTAGAGTTGAACTTAGACTTTGCACATTTCTAACTGATTTTGGGAACTATACACCCAAATTCATGATAAAGTCCTAAAGCCCTGAAATCCCATTTATGCTTAGGGTTCAATTGATATATGCGCAAAATACCAACAAGTAGATGAACACCTAATTCAGTATTATTACAAATTCACCAGTATATCTCGTTTGGTTTTAATATTATTATAATTACAAGCAGAATTATTTCATGTCCGCCAAAATATTTTTTTCAAGCATATTCAAAGAATCGCTCCTTCTAATCAGTGTATGCTCATCACAACTTATCAATTCAACCTTTGCTATGAGGAACAGATGATGAGCACTTCACATGTCACACTTAACAAACGTAAAATTGTGTCAGGGTTTTGTGCATATCATCTTCCAAACGCAAAAAGTACCCCCACTATGAACCCCATTCTTGTACACCATGTTTAACTTTCTCAGTATTACTGGACCAACAGCTGTAAAACAACAAGCCAGCTTATATTTTCCCTAATATGCTGAAATAATTATGACTACCAATACTGCAGCAACAGCACTCTTAATTGATAAGAGGTGTGAGGCGGCAGTCAAGCTTCAGCCAGGCTTGCCAGGTGACCAACGTTCACTCTTTCAAAAGCAATTCATGTTGTAAATAGTGTTGTGCAGAGATAGTGTTAATTGTTGTGCAGAGGTGGAGTTAATTATTGTGCAGAGATGGGGTTAATCATTTTGCAGTGATGGTATTAATTGTTGTGCAGAGATTGTGTTAATTATTGTGCGGAGATGGTTTTAATTGTTAGACAGAGATGGTGTTAATTGTTATGCAGAGATAATATTAATTTTTGTGCAGAGATGGTGTTAATTGTTGCGCATAGATGGTGTTAATTAATGTGCATAGATGGTGTTAATCATTGAGCAGAGATCGTGTTAATTGCTGTGCAGAGATGTGTGGATTGTTGTGCAGAGATGTGTTAATTGATGTGCAGAGATGGTGTTAATTGCTGCGCAGATATGGTGCTAACTGTTGTGCAGAGATGGTGTTAATTGTTGAGCAGAGATCGTGTGAATTGTGCTGTGCAGAGATGGTGTTAGTTGTTGTGCAAAGATGGTGTTATTTGTTGTGCATAGATGACGTTAATTGTTGTGCAGAGATAGTGTTCATTGTTGTGCAGAGATGGTGCTATACTTTTTGCAGAGATGGTGTCATTTGTTGTGCAGAGATGGTGCTATACTTTGTGCAGAGATGGTGTCATTTGTTGTGCAGAGATGGTGTCAATTTTTGTGTAGAGATGGTGTTAATCATTGTGCAGAGATGACGTTAATTGTTGTCCAGGGATGGTGTTAATTGTTGTGCAGAGATCGTGTTATTTTATATGCAGAGATGGTGCTAATTGTTGTGCTGATATGGTGTTAACTGTTGTGCAGAGATGGTGTCAATTGTTGTGCAGAGATGGTGTTAGTTGTTGTGCAGAGATGGTATTAATTGTTGAGTAGAGATGGTGTTAATTGTTGTGCAGAGATGGTGCTAATTGTTGTGCAGAGATCGTATTATTTGTTGTACATAGATGGTGTATAAAGTGCTGTGCAGAGATGGTGTTATTTTGTGTGCAGAAATTTTGCTAATTGTTGTGCAGAGATTGTGTAAATAGTTTTGTGCAGAGATGGTGTTAAGTGTTGTGCAGAGATGGTGATAATTGTGGTGGAACGATGGTGTTATTCGTTGTGCATAGATGGTGTAAATAGTGTTGTGCAGAGACGGTGCTAATTGTTGTGCCGAGATGGTGTTAATTGTTGTGCAGAGATCGTGTTATTTTATATGCAGAGATGGTGCTAATTGTTATGCTGATATGGTGTTAACTGTTGTTCAGAGATGGTGTCAATTGTTGTGCAGAGATGGTGTTAGTTGTTGTGCAGAGATGGTATTAATTGTTGAGTAGAGATGGTGTTAATTGTTGTGCAGAGATGGTGCTAATTGTTGTGCAGAGATCGTATTATTTGTTGTACATAGATGGTGTATAAAGTGCTGTGCAGAGATGGTGTTAATTGTTGTGCAGAGATGGTGTAAATAGTGTTATGCAGCGATGGTGTTAATTGTTGTACAGAGATGGTGTTCATTGTTGTGCAGAGAAGGTGATAGTTGTTGAGCAGAGATAGTGTTATTTGTTGTTCAGAGACGGTGTTAATTGTTGTGCAGAGATGGTGTTGATTGTTGTGCAGAGATCATATTAATTGTTGTGCAGAGATGATGTTAATTGTTGCGCAGAGACCGTGTTAGTTGTTGTTCAGAGACGGTGTTAATTGTTGTGCAGAAATCATATTAATTGTTGTGCAGTGATGATGTTAATTTTTGCTCAGAGACCGTGTTAGTTGTTGTGCAGAGACGGTGTTAATTGTTGTGCAGAGATGGTGGTAATTGTTGTGCAGAGATCGTGTTAATTGTTGTGCAGAGATGTGTTAATTGTTGTAAAGAGACGGTGGTAATTGTTGTGCAGAGATGTGTTAATTGTTATGCAGTGCAGAGATGGTGGTAATTGTTTTGCAGAGATGTGTTAATTTTTGTGCAGAGTTGGTGTTAATTTAGTGTTCGTGTGAGTTAGTAAATAAATAAATCAGTAAATGAAGGAATTGTGGGCAACTTGATCTATTCAGCGCACGCAGTGTAGGAGTACGAAAAGATGAGGGCGACGAGGAGCTGTGGACGAAGAATTAGATAGGATGCCGCGTAATCTCTTGCTCTGCTCGGTCTGTTCCGTCACGTTGAGCATGCACGTCTTCAGGGAAGTCGAGGAGCAGGACGAAAACGACAGGTGTGTCGATCCTGCGAGGTGGAGGAGGAAAATGGACGAGGTTCTGAGTATATTCTTGGGTCTACAGAGTTGAGACGGTGATAGGAAGGACGGGAGCCTTGCTGCAAAGTCTACGTCTTTGAAAACCAGCTACGCTCCGCCGTCGGCGAGTCGGACCGAAGCAGCCGCGGATTTTGAGGAGGTGAGTGCAGAAACCGGTAGGCTCCGTGGGTATAGCAGTGACCTCGACCATTGATATATGCGGTTGCTGATGAGGCACGTTTGGAACTAAGAAAGGCCCAGCAGGATATCGTTAGCACGAAGGATGATCTCCAGGTTTTTGCGTAAACCATAAGTGGAAACTTACATGCCAATATGGAGCCGGACAGAAAGAGCCTCACGGATACCACAAGGAAACTAGTGACAGTAGGAGAGCTTGTTATAAATACCTTGCGGCGGGAAGAAGTGGCATCCTGGAAAAGGGTCGTCCTGGGTGTCCAGTTTGATCGTGAAGGATTCTGGGTGGTCAAGCTCTAATTTTCTACCGTGATGTGTTGGGTATGAGTTCGCAACGGTGACTCGCATCCCCCTCGATACCCATGTCAGAGGCACCGTTACTGGATGTGAGCCCGTAACTTGCTGCCATCAAAGACCGGGATTTAGCTGATGCCCCGGACTATGATATCCGGAATTCGAACCAGCACCAGAGGAAAGCCAAGTGCTCAAACTCGACGGAGCCGCAACGTGGATTTTTTTTCTCTCCTCTCCGGTGTTAGGAAGTAAAAAAATCACATTCTTTTTATCTTCATCTTCGCAAGAGATCCTGTTCCAGAGCAGTGACCAAGGCATAGGGAAGAATTAAAAGCTTCTCTCTTACAGCACAGATCCGGGACTGGACTTGGTGTGACAGGAAGCAGAACGACGTAAAAATTGTTTACCTCATATTTACGAATGTTCGTGTCGTCGTCATGCCTAGCGTAGAGATGACCAATGATGACGTAATCCGCATACTCCTATCGAAGATTGCCCTTATCCTATAACTGTGAGTCTAGCACTCGACCGTTATTTATTAGGGCTGATGTGTCCCGGGTAGTAGTGGGAGTGGTAGCCAGTAGGTACTGGTTGTGGAACCTGCGCGCTATTTCACTTTCCTTCCCTTTGGCCTTTTTTTCCTGTATGTGTGCGTGAATTTCAAATGCTCCGTTGACTATCCCACACTCTTTCTTCAAGGAAGCAACCTGATAAAAACCTTTTGCTCATTTTATTTCCATGTTATAATTAAATTAAGTCATATTATCATCACTGCGCCATAAATGTAGGAGCAACAAAAGAAGTAGCCAATTTTTTATAGTATCGCATTTGTCTTCAACAACCCTGAAAATAGTATGTGTCCTGTCCGCTTCACCGATGGAAAGTCATCCAATACGTAAAAGTTTCCAAGTCCCATAAACTTTGCCCACCGCCGTGCCTAGCGCAGGCGAACATTTGAATGATATGTTGAGGATATCATCTCCCACACGACTCTAACAGCAACACTCTCCCTGACCGCGTCCCGCCAAGAGTTTCATGTTACCTTCAACACAGACATGCTGCTGCCAACATAGTCAGGTTGGCACCACCGAAGACACGCTGCCGCTAACACAGTCAAGCTGCCGCCAACGCAGTCATGCTGCCTCTAACACAAACAAGATGCCGCCAACACAATCATGCTGTCACCAAGACAGACAAGCTGAATCCAAAACAGTCATGCTCCGCCAACACAGTCATGTTGACGCCCACACAGTTATGCGATCACCAACACAGTCATGCTACCGCCAACACAGTCATGCTACCGCTAACCCAGGCATGTTGTCGCCAATATAGTAATGCTCCGTCAATACAGTTATGCTGTCGCCAACGCAGTCATGCGGCCGCTTACACAGTCATGCGCTCGCCAACGCAGTCATAAGGCTGATAGCATAGTCATGCGTTTGCCAACGCAGTCATGAGGCTGATAGCATAGTCAAGCTGTTGCCAACGCATTCATGCGGTCGCTAACACAGTCATGTTGTCGCCAACGCAGTCATGAGGCTGATAGCATAGGCATGCGTTCACCAACGCAGTCATGAGGCTGATAGCATAGTCATGTTGTTGCCAACGCAGTCATGCGGCAACTAACATAGTCATGCTGTCACTAACGCAATAATGCGACCGCTAACACAGTCATGTTGTCGCCAACGCAGTTGTGCAGCCGCTAACACAGTCATGCTGTCGTCAACGCAGTCATGCAGCTGCTAACACAGTCATGTTGTCGTCAACACATTCATGCGGTTACTAACACAGTCATGCTGTCGCCAACGCAGTCATGCAGCTGCTAGCACAGTCATGTAGTCGACAACGCAGTCATGCGGCTGACAACATAGTCATGTCTCTCACTTTGACAACATCAACCCATCAGAAACTATTTAGCAGTTATTAACTCTTCAATTGTTCATCGAGTCATATCAGATGTGGCAAGTTTTTAATCCTGGCCTCCCATGTACAATATCACATCCCACTGGCTTTCTCATCCCTTCGATGCTATCCTGGTAGCAATCATACATCATGCTCACGACCCATCAGTTATGGAGATTGAATTAAATAATTTCAAGTATATTATTTCTATAATCAATAACCCGCTCCTTATTTGTAAATACGCGGCTAAAAAATGGGCAGAGATATTTGGCCGCGTTCATTTTCTGTGTTCCTTTGTTACCAAATCAAAAATTATTAATACATAAGGTATATTTTGCCACAAAACCACACTCTGTTCCCCTATTGAAGTCTCCTATCCTACATAAGGAATTGCAAGCATCAAACCCCCTTCCACGGACCTCATGTATCTTGGACTCTAAATCCAGCATCGCGGCACCGGAAGGAGCTTCTGTATTTTGCAGGATACCAGCGATATGAGCTCCTTATCAAGCGGCCCAGAACATCTTGTCCCGCTCGAGCCGACACTGCCAAATTATATGCACCGAATCTTCCGATATTGACCTGGAAGTACCAACAATCTCAAGAACCAAATCTTTTGCCCGGCTCCCTCGTTCCAAAACCCCTGTCCCACACCACCCCCGGGCTACTCCGCAATCTCGTGGTAGAAAAAGATCTTTGCCATCGCAAAGCAAAGTCCTCTGTCCCGGTCGTCGCTGCCATCTGGTGCCGGCAAATCGCAGTTGTAAGCACCCTCATCACGTTTCCCGGAGGCTCTATGACCAAAGGGAGGCACGTACTCCGCCGGGAAAAATTTCTCCCTGGCTCGTAGCCGGTTTGCTAAGTGACATATCAATGTCAGAGCGCTGCTCCATTTCCGCTCTGAAAAATTGAAGGAAATCGAAAAGTCTCTCCGGAGAAGGGGTGTTTCTCTAAAAGGTAGCCTAAATGAAAATCCATTCAACTTCTTGTATCTTATACGGTGATCTCAAGAAAAAATGTCATGAAAATAACTAATTCGCAACGATATTTTATCGTTTTGTTATTGAACAGGAGAATATTGGAACCGTTCAAAGAAGTTGACCGCAACGACAGACCAAAATCTAGTCAATCGCATACAAGTGCAAATACATAACTTCTCATGTATATAATTTCCTTTATGAACATTCATTCAATCAGAACTTCATTCTCCGTTCTCTAATGTCTTCGTTCACTCAAGCCTTTTGGCTGCCGGATTCGTCTGAAAAGACAAATTTGGTCTTCTCACAGCATTCAACAAGCCACCACCGTCCCCAACACTTCTGCCGACCCCCAGATGCCCATCCACCGGCACCCACTTCTGGCCACCACCTCCGAACCTCTCCCGGGACTTTGTCGTCATTTCGTACATACACATGTCCCGACGGTGGTGGAGCACCGGCTGAGCAGTAGCGGCGGCAGTTGCGGCAGAGGCGGCATCGACGCCGGTGGCAAAGTCACTCCTATTTTCAATCACTATAGGCGAGCGACGTTTTATCGCTCCTGCCGTTTGCGGACCGCGACAGACTCATAGCCATTGAGGGAGGGGAAGCCGACGAGAACACCGCTGCATGATACGCTCCTGATATGCACCCACACGAGCAAGAATTCTGAAGGGTGGCGTGGTTCCTTCTCAAGCAACGAGTGCGTGGAATACAGACTTTCATGCAGAGGACTTCTGAAGGGGACTCCTGGGGAGGCTTTCTGAAAGTGGACTCCTGATCGAGACTGCTTGTAGGACTGTTAAGAGGACAACATAGTGGACTCTCTTTGGTATGTCTGTTAAGAGGACAACATAGTGGACTCTCTCTGGAATGTCTGTTGAGAAGACAACATAGTGGACTCTCTTTGGAAAAGAGAACTTCTGAGTGGAACTCCTGATGGGAACCTCGGAAAGTGGACTCCTGTTATGGATTGTTTGAGGGAATGTGTGGAAGACTCTCGTTAGGATAAAGGACTTCTGACGGAACTCTAGCCCTTTTTTCGGTATAACAGCAGGGCAGACATGCCAGAAATTCATCATTCCTCTTGAACAATGACCAAATCGTTTGAAAAGTTAGTCTTACGACATACGTACCAGGAATGATGCCATGACCTCAATATATATGAGACACTTCTTGACACGAAACTTTGATTATGTGCGTGGTCTCTTCAATCTTTTGATGATCACATAATAATAAGTTGAATCCCCCTCCCTCCTCCCGTTAGCTACAATTCTGTTTCAGTGCCACGACCCAAAGGGAAAACTGACTATGATTATCTTATTCTGCATAGTTGCTACCAATCATCGTCATTGCATAGTTGCAACCTTTCATCGTCATTGCATAGTTGCAACCTTTCATCGTCATAGCATAGTTGCAACATTTCAACGTCGTTGCATAGTTGCTACCAATCATCGTCATTGCATAGTTGCAACCTTTCATCGTCATTGCATAGTTGCAACCTTTCATCGTCATTGCATAGTTGCTACTTATCATCGTCATTGCATAGTTGCTACCTGTCATCGTCATTGCATAGTTGCTACCTATCACCGTCATTGCATAGTTGCTACCTATCACCGCCATTGCATAGTTGCTACCTATCACCGTCATTGCATAGTTGCTACCTATCACCGTCATTGCATAGTTGCTACCTATCACCGTCATAGCATAGTTGCTACCTATCACCGCCACTGCATAGTTGCTACCTATCACCGTCATTGCATAGTTGCTACCTATCACCGTCATTACATAGTTGCTACCTATCACCGCCATTGCATAGTTGCTACCTATCACCGTCATTGCATAGTTGCTACCTATCACCGTCATTGCATAGTTGCTACCTATCACCGTCATAGCATAGTTGCTACCTATCACCGCCACTGCATAGTTGCTACCTATCACCGTCATTGCATAGTTGCTACCTATCACCGTCATTACATAGTTGCTACCTATCACCGCCATTGCATAGTTGCTACCTATCACCGTCATTGCATAGTTGCTACCTATCACCGTCATTGCATAGTTGCTACCTATCACCGCCATTGCATAGTTGCTACCTATCACCGTCATTGCATAGTTGCTACCTATCACCGTCATTGCATAGTTGCTACCTATCACCGTCATTGCATAGTTGCTACCTATCACCGTCATTGCATAATTGCTACCTATCACCGTCATTGTATAGTTTCTACCTATCACCGTCATTGCATAGTTGCTACCTATCACCGTCATTCTTTGATCTGGTCTTGACCTTAGTTCAGTCGTAAGGACGCGACGGCCTGCCTTAACCTCTCTAACATTCCGTAGCCCGTTCTTGTCTCACCCTGACTGAATCTTTCTTATCCTCCCTATCATCCATGGACAGCCCCAGTCTCACCCTGCATGTGCCAGCCTTGACCTCTTTATCAATCTTATACAGTCCCAGTCTTCCTCTCACTGTGCCTGCTTTCACCTCTCTGTCATCCCTGACTGTACCTGCCTTAACCTCTCTATCGTTTCTTTCTGAGACAGCCCCAGATTCCTCCTGACAAGGCCTGCCTTAACCTCTCTATCGTACCTGAGACAGCCCCGATTTCGCCATCACTGAAATATCTTTAGTCTCGTTGTCCCCGAGGCAGCCCCAGTCTTACTATCCCTGAGACAGCCCTAGTCTCATTTTACCTGAAACAGCCGCAGTCTCATTATCCTTGAGACAGATCCAGTCTCACTATTCCTGAGACAGTCCCAGTCTCACTATCCCTGAGACTGTCCCAGTTTCACTATTCATGAGACAGTCCCAGGCTCATTATCCCTGAGACAGTAACGGTCTCACTATCCATTAGACAACATCAGTCCCACAATTCTTGAGACAGCCACAATTTCACTAACTCATCGTTCCTCTGAGAATTCCAGTCTTACTGTCCCTGAAACAGCCCCCGTCTCACTATCCCTGAGGCTGCCGCATTCTCACTATCCCTGAGACAGCCTCAGTCTTCTAATCCCTTAGACAATCCAGTCTCACTGACTCTGAGACATCGCCACTCTCATTTTTCCCTGAGACAGCCCAAGTCTCACCCTGTCTGTGTCTGCATAAATCCTCAAATAATTTGTGAGACAGCCACAGTCTCACGTTGATCGACTGTATCCTGGTTCACAACACTTCTGAGACCAGACTCAGGACCCCTAGTCAAGACTCGGTACCAACCGAGGCCAGACGCAGAACCATCTGAGGCCGCTGGGGCGCTTTGATACAATGCCACCTCATTAGGACTTGGTGGAAATGCTGCTGCTGATGCTGCTGATGCTGCTGCTGCTGCTGCTCTTGCTTGCTGCGGCCCACAAGAGAAAGTCCTCTCGTTTGTGCGTTTGGTTGATTCTACTTGGGGCTCAGCAACAATTATCCCTCCGTCCCTACGATATAATAGATGCTCCTTGCTTGTCATGTTATGAATGATAACTAAATTCACCGTGATTCCTGACTCATATTTCAAATAGTACGTGTACAAAACGAGTATACATAAATGTATGAACAACTTTTTCCAAGTGATTATTCATCTTATCCAGTTACATAGAAACGGACATGTGTAGGTGAATCACAATCTTTTGTCGCAGCTCTATGCCAACATTCTGTTTCCTTTAATTCTGCTTTAACGGCTCGGTGTGGTGTGGCTGAGTCGTGTTCAGATGAAGATCTTTTGATGCAGTTTTTGAAGACGATAGAAGATATTTGTATTTGTTTCAACTACCACCAACCAGTGTGGATAGGGTTCCATCGTATCCTGCATTGCCTTATCAACGCAAAAATACATCCAGGACAGCTTAGACACTAGTCTTTGTCGAGTATGATCGCAAAATTATTTAAAATGGATTCAAGTTTACCCATGTACACTGTAGGTATTCACAGGCTACTGGATCCAATATCTATTTGAAGTGATGTGTTGAGGATATAACTGGATGTTGATGATGCTTCGTTAGGGAAGTAAGTTCATTGCCTTTGTGTTATCTAAGATATTCAACAAGACTGCTCTGAATCGTACTTGAATTATTCCATTATATTCGTGGTAGAAATTATTATCGGAAATAGATTTTCTGAACACGCGCCAATAAAACCAAACTATATTTTGCTTTCCCCTCCGTTAAATAATAATTAGATGATATCCTCTCACTTTTGGAATAAATTCCTTCAAGTTAGGCACAGAATAAAGGGTGTTCTGGAGCTGTTAATGGACTGGTTACTAGACCCTTAGCTCATGACAGACATCTAATGGTATGGGTATAGTTCATTATTGAAGTTGGAAAAATATCAGCTTTGTTCAAAGGTTGACATCCAAAAAAAATATTCCTAGTTCCCTACAACCAATATTGGGGAAGATACAACATCGCGGTACATACTCAGAGTATCTTTTCCATTAATTCCACTCAGATACTAGGCCAAGTAACGGAAGAATGTATCTAAATTCAGTAACGCGATGGATTTTCAGAGTGTCTTGTCCAGTATCTCCAATCAGATACCAAGCCATGTGATGGAAGAATGTATCTAGATGCTGATCCATGGAATTCCATCCTGTCATACAAGGAATTACGAAAATACTGCAATTCAAGGTAAAAAATTATGTTGCCCATCTTCTGGTAAGATTATTGCAATTAGCTCGCCATCCTTGCGGTTCTTTATATGTTCAATTTTGATTTGTATGTGCGATGGGCTCATAGCGAACCTATTAAAATAACCCAACGACGTCAACCGGCTTCTTTGCATCCAGACAATATCTTCCCCGCACAATGGTCTTGGTCCCGCATAATGTCCTTGGTCTTCACCGCACAATGTCCTTGGTCCTGCATAATGTCCTTGGTCCCGCATAATGTCCTTGGTCTTCACCGCACAATGTCCTTGGTCCTACACTATGTCCTTGGTCCCGCATAATGTCCTTGGTCCCGCATAATGTCATTGGTCTTCACCGCACAAGGTCCTTGGTCCCGCATAATGTCCTTGGTCTTCACCGCACAATGTCCTTGGTCCTGTATAATGTCTTTGGTCCCGCATAATGTCCTTGGTCTTCACCGCATAATGTCCTTGGTCTTACACTATGTCCTTGGTCCCGCATAATGTCCTTGGTCTTCATCGCACAATGTCCTTGGTCCCGCCTAATGTCCTTGGTCTTCACCGCCTAATGTCCTTGGTCCCGCATAATGTCATTGGTCTTCTCCGCACAAGGTCCTTGGTCCCGCATAATGTCCTTGGTCTTCACCGCACAATGTCCTTGGTTAACCACCCTCACTGCTGTCTCCCCATCACACACTCTTTCCCTATTAATCCCCTTCTACCCACACCATCATTACACACCCTCTTCCCACACCATCATTACACCCTCCTCCACACACCATCTTTACGCACCCTCCTGCCCATACCATCATTACACACCCTCATTTGTACAGTTCCCTCACTATCTCCTCCACACCCTCTTCTCTCCTCACTCTCTCCACCACAGGCCAACCACCCCCTCTCCCCCATATCCTCCCAACTCCCCCCTCCGGCGCGCTATCTGGCGGCTGTGGTCGCGTATTTCCGACAACGTGCGGCAGAGCGCGGCTGCGGAAACACAGGGCAGAGGGGAGTGTGGTTGGAGGAGAGAGTGCGGACACACAGGGCAGAGGGGAGGGTGTGTGGAGGAGAGGGTGCGGAGATTAGAACGTGTAGGAGGAGGGGAAGAAAGGATATGGCATCGGGAGGCGGGTGTGTATAGGAGGGGGGGGAGAGATTGTGGGAAAGAGGGTGTAGGGAGGATGCGGGAAGGGTTTGGGTGGGCTGTGGGGAGGAGGGTGTGAAGTAGAGGTTATGGATGAGGAAAGTGTGGGGAGGAGGGTGTGTAGGGGAGGGTAGGGGTAAGTGAGGGTGTAGCTAGGAGAGAGTGAGGGTAGAAAAAAGTGTAGGGATATGAGTGTGAGAATGATAAAGTTTGGGAAGGCGAGTGTAAGGAGGAGAGGGTGTAAGGAGGTGGTATGGAGAGGAGAGGGTGTGAGGAGTAGGGTGTGGGCGGAAGAGAATGTGATGTGGAGTGAGTAGGGGAAGGAGAGGGTGTGGGGAGGACAACGTGTGGGCAGGAGGGTGTGCGTGTAAGTGAATGTATCGTGAAAAGAAGAGTGTGTGGGGAGAAGAAGCGATGGGAGGAAGGCATGGGAAGGAGAGGTCTTGGGAAATAGAGAGTGTAAGAATGAGCGAGTTGGGAAAGAAGGTGATGTGGAAAGGAGAGAGTGTGCGGAAGCGAGTATGTAAAGGAGAGGGTGTGGGAAAACAGGCTGTGGGGAGGAGATGATTTGGGGAGGAGGATGTAGGAATGAGGTGTGTGGAGAGTAGGTGGTGTGAGGTGGAGAGAGTGTGCAAAGAAGAGGGTATGAAGAACAGGGCTTGGGGAGGAGGGAGTATGAAGGAGAGAATGTGGGAGTAAAGAGCGGGGGAAGAGGGTTTGGGGAGCAGAGCGTGGGAACAGATGGTATGTGAAAAAGAGAGTGGGGGAGAACAGGCTTTGGGAGGGATAGGTTGGAGGGAGTTGACGGTATAGAGGGAAGAGAAATTACTATTAATAAACAGGACAGTGTCAGTTGCTCCCCAAATTGCAGAACAAATAAAACTATCCACCAAAACTGTTATTTATCAAGCTTTCGGAAAATTAAAAACAACATTTTTTTTATTGATAAATTGACGCTTTCTTATAATAATTGCCCATCATTCTTTTGTCTCCAGACAAAGGCGCGTCCTCTTTAGCATTAACTGCCATCTTTGTTCTCTGCGGTAGAAACCCGACATGGGAAAAATTAATCTCTTTGGAGACCGTCTGACAACGAGACAAGCTTAGCAGTGCTGCCACAGCCTCGCAAAAGCAATAATAGATGCTAGGCCTACACGTCTCTGCTGACCGTGACTAGCCTTATACTTTATATGAGTTTATCGTAAATTATTTCAAAGCAATGACTGATGTGAATATAAATGTTCATTTTGTTCTCTCTGAAATGGGTTATGTTTTCATATATTTGTTGAAAGCGTCTGTCCGCCCTCCATTTCTGTTTGTTGTACGTCCTTGTTCCTGTGGTCTTGCATCTGTCCGCCCTCCATTTCTGTTTGTTGTACGTCCTTGTTCCTGTGGTCTTGCATCTGTCCGCCCTCCATTTCTGTTTGTTGTACGTCCTTGTTCCTGTGGTCTTGCATCTGTTCGCCCTCCATTTCTGTTTGTTGTACGTCCTTGTTCCTGTGGTCTTGCATCTGTCCGCCCTCCATTTCTGTTTGTTGTATGTCCTTGTTCCTGTGGTCTTGCATCTGTCCGCCCTCCCTTTCTGTTCGTTGTACGTTTTCGTTCCTGTGGTCTTGCATCTGTTCGCCCTCCATTTCTGTTCGTTGTACGTTTTCGTTCATGTGGTCTTGCATCTGTTCGCCCTCCATTTCTGTTTGTTGTACGTTTTCGTTCCTGTGGTCTTGCATCTGTCCGCCCTCCACTTCTGTTTGTTGTACGTCCTCGTTCCTGTGGTCTTGCGTCTGTCCGCCTTCCATTTCAGTATGCTGTACGTCCTCGTCCCTGTGGTCTTGCGTCCGTCCTCCGTCCACTTCTGTATGTTGTACGTCTTCGTCCCTATGGTCTTGCGTCCGTCCTCCGTCCATTTCTGTATGTTGTACGTCCTCGTCCCTGTGGTCTGGCTTCTTTGTCTGCAGTTTCTCCTGCAAAGATCCTATGAGTCTTCAGTAAACGATATCAATAAGTCCTAACTTCTGTCGTTGTGTGAAGTATCCTGTAAAGAAGTCGTCAGAGTGAGGTAGTTCCTGAAGCAGCAAAGCCCCATTTGTCAAGCAACAAATCTTTTGGTGTACTCTATTATTTGATCAAATTCTGACTTTGGCCGAGCGTGATGGACAGACTGACTAACGGGCAAATAAAGGCATCGTTGGCAAAACTCACTATGTACTTGTTTGGCTTTAAACGGCTTCTGTCCTCAATAGAACTCTTGCTTACAACAAAATCATAGACCTGTGTAGTGTAACCGATCAAACGCGTCAAGGCCGACCTCTCCGAAACAGTGTAACTAATCAAACGCGTCTAGGCCGACCTCTCCGAAACAGTGTAACTAATCAAACGCGTCTAGGCCGACCTCTCCGAAACAGTGTAACCAATCAAACGCGTCTAGGCCGACCTCTTCGAAACAGTGTAACTAATCAAACGCGTCTAGGCCGACCTCTCCGAAACAGTGTAACTAATCAAACGCGTCTAGG
>SDVV010010706.1:0-16140 GCA_016164225.1 Gammarus roeselii
CACTAGGGTGCGTACATATCTCACTTAATGATCTAAAAGATTGGAAGCGGAGGTCCGTTTCGAGTAAGCGTTTTTTCTTTTGCGCACCAGCGTGCGTCTGTTATTGCTAAAAACTTTCACTTTTTTCTAACGTTGAAAGCGTTGTTTTGTTTTTTCCTCGCACACTTAGGCGTGCGAGCCTGCTTTAATCAATGATCGTCGAGCCCTACGGGGGAGCCTATTATGACTCGCGTTGAGGCTCTGGTGGAAATGAGGATCAAATCAAATCAAATCAAAATCGCGTTGAGGCTTTGGTGAAAATGCGGTTCAAAATCAAATCAAAACTCACTTTGCCGCCAGCAGAGGTGGCAAATGCGGGGGAAGCCCTGGTATTGCGACTGAATTCCTGAAGAGGAAACTGGCAAGTAGCTGGTGAGGCTCCTGAATCTGTTTTGTGCCAATTGAGCGGCGCTGTGTTTGCATTGTTCCACTGTATAAGACAAAGAAGATAAAAATGAATGCTGCCACTCCAGCGGTGTCTGGTTATTATGCGTTATCAGTGAATTGTACGAGAGAGCTAATCAAGAGGATGAGACTACGAGTGGCGCAATTGGCTAGGAGCATTGTGACTTCACGAATGGTAGGGGCTGCGCCGATCAAGTTTTTCAGGGAGACGAGAAAAGTACATTGCAAAGAGAACTGATGTGCTCTGGGCTTTCATGGATTTGGAAAAGGCCTACGATAAGGTCGACAGGGAAACGCTATGGAGAGTGTTGCGCTTGTATGTGGTGGGCCAAATTTGTTGAAAGCTGTTCAGAGTTTCTATGTTGTCAGCAAAGCATGTGTCAGAGTGGAGAGCGAGGCGAGTGCTTGGTTCATAGTAACGTGGGACTGGGACGAGGCTGCGTTGTATCGTTGGCTGTTGAATTTCTAGGGACAGGGAGGTGAATGCGAGTGAAATGGGTCGTGGTTTCGATCTGTTGAGAGCAAATGGGCGGAACTAGCCAGTTACTGTTTTTACGGATTAAACGGTACTGGTGGCTGGTTCAGAGAAGTCGTGTATGCTGGTGTCTGAGTTTGGTTGAGTGTGTGATAGGAGGAAGCAGCGAGTTACAGTGGGTAAAAGTAAAGTAATGAGATATTCGAGGAAAGTCGCTGAGAACAGAATTAGCGTCATCATAAATGGAGAATTTTCGGTGCCAGAAGAACATTGACTCCAGTGCACAAGAAAACCTTGGCACTCTAAGCTAAATGGAGAGTTACTGCAGAAAGGTCAGTGTTCAAGTACCTGGGCTTTCGCGTGAAGAAAACTGACCTAGTGAAAAACTGATGTGAAGTCGCGAGTGAAGGAAGGGTGCAAAGTGTCCGGTACACTGATGAGTGTATTGAGCTGTAGGATGTTAGGAACGGAAGCAAAGAGTGGGTTGTATGAGGGGGTAGGTATCCCAACGGTGCTCTACTAGGCTGAGGCTTGGAAACGATAGAACGGAAGACGTTCAACGTTTTCAACGTCAAATGTTTCAGGGGCAAGGCTGGAGAGATACCGCGAGATACGATTAACAAGGACGTTTGAATTAGAATAGTGATGGTGTAGTTAGAAGGACAGAGTAGATTCCCGTGTTATGAGATGGTTCGGGCGTATGGTAAGGGTGATGATGGGAGGTTGGAGATGAAAACGGTAGTGAATAGACGTAGGTCTAAAAATAGACCGAAGTTTGGGTGGATGGATGGCGTGATGCAGGCGTTGGGGTTGTGGTTGTTGTTGTTGTTGCTCAACCCCAAGTCCCCCTGCGATGAAGGAGCCACGGCTAGCGCACCGCCCAAGGCCCCAGAACCCACCGACTTGTGTAATCTTTGGGAGTGATACAGCTGGTGACAGGCCCTATATTAGGCCTGCACCCCTGAGGTAGCTGATGCAGTCGCGCGGGTACTCCCATAAATCACGCACTGACGTGATGTTATGGTAGAGCCTGCCGGGTGCGGTGGTTGGGCACGACGTCGTGACGTGCTCTACCGTATCGGGTGAACCCCAGGCGGGTGGCTCTGCAAGATCGTGTTGACTTCGTGTTCATCTAATGCAAGAGCTGTGAAGTGTGTGTGAATCTGTTTGTGCATAGGTGTTTTACCTGTAAGTTCCGGAATAGGCGCATTAAAGAAACTAAAGTGTGTTGCCGGTATGTTATGTAGGTGCCGGCTGGTTGGACGAGGGTTCAGTAGGTTATAGCAGGGGTGTGCTAGGTCTGAAATCTTGTTGAAGAATTGGGTCCTTCTTATGCAAGGATTATGCTTGAGAGGGAACATCTTGGTTTCTTCATGTCATTGCGGAATGGGTGTGGTCTATGTACAGCCCGTTGCGATGCACAAGGCTGCGTTTTGTATCCTTTGTAGTGAGTTAATGTGTGTGGGTGCATGGCCTGAGGACCAAGCGGTGGAGTAGCCGTAAGAGGTTGTAGTGAGTACGTTGGGAAAGAGATAGAAGTGTGCAGTTGGCAAGAGAGCGTGCACTGGACATGCGCGAGTGTAGAATGGCTGCTAATTGATGAGTTTAGACGCTGCCCTGATGTGCTTTCCCGCCCTTGACATCTCGCTGAGAAACGAGATTGTCGTGAGTTGGGGAGTACCCGGTTACTATGACACAGCTGATGTAAACCAGTTACATAATCGGGCCCTGCTGACACACTGATTTTGAATCTCACTCTTGACCTGAAGTGTGCGTTGAGTGATCTTCTGGCCAGATCATTCAGCGCCAAGAGCTAAGTATGTGCGGTGCGCTATGTCGTCGGCCAACCCCCTTTCTGGAGGATTCAGCCCAGTGTCTGTATCGGTATGATCACCAGCCGCTGCCAGAAGCTGTTTATAGAAAGAGCCGACATCGTGAAGGAGTTCCGGTTTGATTTGGACCTCATTTCCACCGGAGCCTCAACGTGAGTCATGGCCGGCTTCCCCGTAGGGCACGACCATCGTTGATTCTGGTAGGTTCGTACTCCTTCGTGTGCAGAAAGACTGACATTGTCACGGTCAAATTAAATACATGTGTCGATTGTGGCATATACACAGGCTGGTGCGTACAGGAACTGAAAAAGTTAACGCGTATCTACGTAAACGTGTTATAGTCTCTGTACGTTGTGGGGAGGAGAGGGCACCTCACTTGCATAGATGTTCAGGGCTTGGACAGCTTCGTATAGTCCGGTATGTTTTCCAAAAGCGATAAGCTTTTTTCGGTAGGTTAGGTCAGTGAGTTCTCGCTGATTGCCCCCCGGTGACAATAAGGGCCTAGTAGTGCGTCTGGTCCCCCCCATGTCAATGTCTATTAGGTGGTTGGGAGTTATCCACGTGTGTCTCGTGCCTAACCTGTTGCTGAACACTTATTCTCTACTGTTGGAAAACTTCATTTCCCATTCTCCAACCGAGGGCTTGATTTGATCGGATTTGATTTGATCCTCAGTTCCACCAGATCCTCAATGCGAGTCATAATAGGCGCTCCCGTAGGGCTCGATGATCATGGATTCCTGTAAGCTTGCATGCCTCAGTGTGCGAGGAAAAAAAAAAACTTTTAAAGTAAGAAAAATTCGAAAATTTTAGCAATGTCAGACGCACGCTGGTGCGCATAAAAAAAACACTTAGACGAAACGGACCTCCGCTTTCAATCATTTAGAACTTCAAGAGTAATATGTACGCACGATAGTGCGTACAGGTAGCATCGTAGAGACTAGTGAAAGGTATACGGCTTCACGGACAAAGTCAGCTCCGACAGCAACGCAACACGACCTAGTAGGTCGATTATAATACATTTCATTTATTAAGGTAAGACTCAGATGAAACGAATCCTTTCTTCAATCATATAGAACTTCAATAGTAAAATGTACGCACGCTAGTGCTCACAGGTATCATCGTTTTCAGACACTTCAGACAGTCTCCTCGAGATTGTACCCACAGCAGCAAGCAGCTGATCAAATGCAGACAGAGGTCCGACTGACTTCCACAACCCTTGGACACCACCCCGGATCCACTCCTGCACTTGAAGCAAAAATACTTCACATCATTCCCTTATTTCCTACGCACACAGCTAATGATGCTCCAGTCAATATCAATCTATGCTGAATCTGCATGAAATTTACATCCGCAGGAGAAAAATCCAATTGAGATGTCATCAACAATCCGGGCACAGAGAAAACAGTGCGCAAAAACACCAGAACCACCGGAGGGCACAGAGGCACCCCCAACACACACGCCTAGATGAACCAGGTCTCCTAACGCCTGCACCTACCACACCAGCACTGCGGTCACCACCAGACGACTGCAAAGGCAAGTAATGCGGATTTTCGGCACCCTCCACAGCATCCAACAAAGCGACGAGAGAAGACACGGCCGACATAGACCCATCATCAACTTAAAAGCCATCACTGTCCCCAAGCGCAGCACCAGGTGAGTCCGGAACCAACTCCACGCCCTGGTCCACCTCATGGCAACTTTGGTTCGCGTACAGACACACATCCACCCTCTTCACAATTTTCGAATCCCAGATTGGATTGTTTTCAATTTTCCACAAGCCCTCATTGAAGAACCTTCGCTTTTGAGGCTTGCCAAAGCGTTCCTTGTTAGCATCGTAGGGGAACAAATTTTCTGCCTTAAGGTTTGCAGTTTCTCTGGCACCGTGGAATGTGATAGGGTGCTTCTTGGGGCTCCTTCCGCCGGTTCCGGAACAAACGGCTCGACCCTTCCAGGCCAATGGGGATATCCTTTTACTTTGGCAAAAATTTAATCGAAAGCCATGAATTTTGTGATGGGCATGGCGGATGACAATGACTGTCAGAAATTTCAACAATCTCTTGTGTCACTTTTATGTCAAGTAGTCTAGGTGGCCTCTTGACCAGCCTTATAGAGTTTATGTTTACGTAACACCAGTATGTCCCATATAACAGCCCGATGGGATGAAATGTGGCAGCAGAGTGGACAAGAAATGCTTTCAGTCAAACCCTCAGTCGGAGAATGGGAAACAAAGTTCACCAACAGGAAATACCAAGTGTTCATCAACCGCTTGTGCACGAAGCACACGTGGATAACTCACAACCACCTGATGAATGTCGACATAGGACCAAACGTGCCACCTTGCCCCCGTCGCCACCAAGTGGCTATCATCGTGAAATACTTACTGATGGATTGCAACGCACTCGCGGCAGCCCGACGAGCGTTCCTAGATCCCCCGTGCAACCTACAAAGCCTACTCACGGACCCAACCTAACGTAAAAGGCTTATCGCTTTCGGAAAAAACACCGGACTATACGAAGCTGTCTAAACCTCAAACACCTGTGCAAATGAGGTGGTCCCTCCAACCCATTACGCACAGAAATAACAACACATTTTACAAAGATACGCATTAACTCTTTACTCTCTCGTACGCGCTAGTACGCGAATATGCCACAATTGAAATATGTACTGACTCCATCTTGACAAAACTAATATTTTCGCACGCGAGGCCGTGCGGACTTACCTGAATCAACGACGGTCGCGCCCTACGAGGGAGCCTATTATGACTCACGTTGAGGCTCTGGTGGAAATGAGGCCTAAATCAAATCAAAAACACCAATATGAGATCAGCTAGCGTGCAGCTTTAGGTCCCAGCACAAATAGGGACCAGCCTGAGGGAATGTGCAACTCTGGAAGAAACAGGTATTAATTAGCACTGGATCGCTAATTAATACCTGCGCTAATTAATTAATACCGCGTCGACCTTGGAGGTGTTTTTTGTAGAGCTCCTGATGTGAGAACCCGAGGCCATCCCTTTAAGCTTTTGATGACGGTTTTCAATTCCAAAATCAAGAAGATTCTTTGGAGCACGATGTGTTAAGTTGCGGTACAGCCTTCCAAGTTTCCTGGTGAAGTCCGATTCCATGGTTGCATCCAAGGGGTCGCTGGTGGACTTTCTGGGTGAAGTTCTGTTTAAGTTTGTTTAGCATTGTGGGGATACTTTTCACTTTTTTTTTCTCGTAACCTTGGGATCTGCCTGCCAGATGCTCCATCTTCTTGTGGGTGACTCATGCCTTTTTTTCGTTTGCCAGCATGTGGGTGGTGGGGTGTTTCTGTCTCTTGGTGTTGTTGTGGTGGCTGTGTGCGTTCTGGCGTGGGTGTGTCTGAGTGTGTTGCATCTCTATGCACTTCTCTGGTGTGCAATGCGCTGTTCAGGCCTAATTTTTCCGTGTCCATACTGTTGGTTCGTATGATAGCAAGAGGTGAGCACAAGTTTTGTCCCTGTGTGTGGGTGGTGGGGTGTTGGGGTGGTAGCTGTGTGTGTTGCGTCTGCGTGCACTTTTATGGAGTGTGTTGTGCTTTTTTTTCTGTCATTCATACTGTTTGTTCATATAATAGCCGGTGGTGCGCACTAACTCCGGTTCCTAGGCACCCGCCTACGAGCGTCGGGTCGGTCGTCGCGAGATGGCCTGCACGCGGTGGCGGTGTCGGAGCGTAGGACGCTCCGACACCGGACCGGGCCCCTGGCCTACCGACAAAATACTAGACCCCAGAGCCACAACAATTACACTATTTTTTCCCTAGGAGGAAGTGAACAACTGTCGGCATTCCTTCCCCCCCTCCCTTTCCAAAGTTATTGGGGTGGATGGATGATTATTCCGTTAATAGATTATTAACACTTCAATTTAGTATTTTATTATTTCTTCTTGCTTGGGCTCTATTGTTTTTCTCAACCCTTTTTCGTGGTGATAAATTTTGAATTGGTTATTATTATTATTATTATATGTATCGAGGTTGGTTGAGACAAGGTAACCCAGGGAGGGGAGGTTTTCGTGGGACCCACGGGACTCGGGGACCCGGGGTTTCGAGAATCCGGGGAACTTAGGAGACCAGGTGGATTTGGGGGGATCCACTTGGACCTTTCTGGGGCCCTTTGGGACATCCTTGAGACCCTTTAAGACTCTTTTGAGAAACTTTGGACCCTTTAGAGGCCCTTCTGAGTCCTGGAACCTCTGCTCCCCCCTCTCAGTGCTGTTAAACCCATACACAGAAAAATGTTTATGTGAAATGCTTGAGTAGAACAATTAACCATAACAGTCCGCGGATCGCTGATGCAGGGGGCGAGGGTCGCGTCGAGGCTGGTCGAGGTGCGTCGAGATCAGTCGAAACATGTTGAGGCGAGTCGAGTTGGTCGCGACGAGCCGAAACTGGCCGAAATGCTTCGAGACAAGCCGAGATGAGCTGAGGCGAGAGGTCTCGGGGGACTTGGGAAGCCCCGGGGACATGGGTCACCCTCCGGGATTTATCGGGCTCTTTTGCGACCCAAGGGACCAATGCCCCCCCCCCCCGCCCTATGCCCTTGAACAATCAGCGCGAAATCAATAATCTGAGCAATTTTTCTGCCCATGACGAACCTGCTCTTACTTTCTTTTTCACGATCCACAATATTATAACGCTGGAATATTTGTGCGGGAGTTCGTGTTTGTGATTTTGTTAATGGGTATTTTTTCTTCAGTCAGTGCTCGCTCGCGCGCGCACGGACCATATGCAGTTTCTGGGGTTGACCTGGACTGCGCAGCTATAAAACTTTGTGACGCGTTGCGGTTGGAGTCGATCTAATCCGTGAAGCCATAGACCTTGTACCAATTTCGACGATGCTGTCTGTGCGCACTCTCGCGCGTGCATGTTATCATAGGAGTTCTGAGTGGTTGGAGGCGGGGATTCGTTTTGTCTGAGTCTTTATCTTGCCTTAATAAATAAATTGTATATACTAAAAATCAAATAGACCGCGTAGCTGTAAACATTGTGTTGCGTTGCTGTCGGAGCTGACTTTGTCCGTGTAGCCGTGAATCTTGTACCAATTTCGACGATACTATCTGTGCGCACTGGCGTATGAACATATAACGCATGAGGTTCTGAGGGGTTGGAGGCGAGGATCCGCTCCGTTTCATCTGAGTTTTTTTCTAACCTTAATAAATAAATTGTATATATGCAACTAAACCGCGTAGCTGTAAATATTGTGTTGCGTTGCTGACGGAGCTGAATTTGCCCGTGTAGCCACTGACCTTGTACTAATCTTGACGATGCTAGGGGTGCGTATATATACTCTTTAAGTTCAAAAGGATTGGAAGCAAGGCCCGTTTTAGGGAAGCGTTTTTTTTTGCGCACCAACGTGCGTCTGACATTGCTAAAATTTTCCCTTTTTTTCTAATACTAAAAGCGTTGTTTTGTTTTTTCCTCGCACACTTAGGCGTGCGAGCCTACTGGAATCAATGATCATCGAGCCCTACGGGAGAGCCTATTATGACTCACGTTAAGGCTCTGGTGGAAATGAAGCTCAAATCAAATCAAATTCCTTTCCAAACCGGTGACATTGAACCCAGCGCTGGTACCAACGCATATCCATGTCCCACCTGCGGACGTCTTTACGTACGCCGCACTGGCGCTATCCAGTGCAAATGTGGGCATGGACACACTACACAAAACAATGCTCTGGTGTCCACAACAAGAGAAACATACCACACGGATGACAATGCAATAACTGCCACTCAACCCACAACATCAATACAGATATCAACAATAACACCGTTCCCCCGCACTAACACCTGACGCCCTTCCACTTCTGGGGGCCCCTCTCTTGTGCGTCCGGAGACCTCACTGGCGGCGGCTCCTCTACCCGGGGCACCACCTACCCTACCCCAGCCTCCACGTCCCACACCCACCCCACCACCGCCTTCACCTCCACACCCCGTGGCCTCTCCCCCGGTATCAACACACCAACCCAATGCCAAACACTTGAATATATTACAAATGAACAAAAACGGCATTGGTGGGAAACAAGTCAAACTGGAACACTTCCTACACAAGCACCACATATACATCGCCCCACTCCAGGAAACAAAACTTAAACAACACCAAAGTTTTCTGGGTACACAACACTCCGCCACGACCGTCCTAACAACGACGGTGGTGGTGATGGAATCATTACACTAGTAGCTTCAACACTTGTCACCTACCACACACACCTCCCAGACAACAGGAGGATACTCAAACAGTTACACAGATTGCAGACCGATCCCTACACAGAGACACCCTTCACACCAGCCATGACAATAGCCGCCATCCGCCAGACCAAAAATTCCTCAGCAGCTGGCCTAGACGGTATATCATACATTCACCTTAAACACCTGGGGCCACACGCCATCGCGGCACTCACAGACATTTTTAACTTTTCCGTATGACACAATGCAATACCCAACATCTGGAAACAAGCTAAAATCATCCCCATCCCGGAACCCAACAAAATTCCTACAGACCCAGCCTCATACAGACCCATTTCCCTCCTCCCAAGCCCATTGAAAATCTAGGAGAGATTGGTTTTAAACCAAAATTATAGCACACATCCCACTCTCCCTTACGCAACACGGTTTTAGGACCCAACACTCTACAACCACACTCCTCACCAACCTCAACCAGACCATCCATGAAGGCTTGAACGAAAGGAAGTCAACCAAATGAACCCTGGTACGCGCTATCGATATTAGTAGGGCCTTCGGCACAGTTCCGAGACACGTCCTCATAAGCAAAATACTCAACACCCACATCAATCTAAATTACTAGAAGTGGATTGCTAATTTCCTCTCCGGTAGACGTGCATACACTGTCTACAACAATAAACCGTCTCGAATCCGTCACTTCCCCAATGGTGTCCCACAGGGACCTGTGCTTTCTCCCTCCCTTTTCAATGCCTTTATGCACGACCTGCCCATTCCAACAGAACCCAACACCCACATCAGTTCATACGCGGACGATCTCACAATAATCACACTACACCACAAACACGAGACCGCAACTGCCCTTTCCAGCAGTACCTGAAGTCTCTTGACGTTTGGCTTCTAAACAACAGAATGAAGGTGTCCGCAAGCGAGTCGTCCCTCACACTGTTGACTCCGGATGGCAGTGAACACCGCATCAACCCCCATGCCACGTCCAACAACACCCCCATACCCTACAGCTCCACTACAACTGTCCTTGGAGTAACCTATGACACGGGTAGGACAGTCAAGCCTCACACAATCAACATCGGCATCAAAATCAGACCCAGATTGAACGTATCGAGGGCATTCAATACAATCTCTTACGGTCATTCCAAGGAACCAACTACAACACTGTATAAGCAATTCATCAGACCCGTAATCTCCTACACTAGCACCGCCCGGCCCTCGGACCTTGCACCTACACGCATTAACTTCCTGCAAAGGATGCAGAACACAGCCTTGCGCATTGCAACGTGCTGTGCACAGACCACACTCATTCCGCACTTGCATGAAGAAACCAAGGTCCTCCCTCTCAAGCATCATCTTAATATGAGAGGGACCAAATTCTTCCACAAGATTTCAGACCTGGCACACACCTGCCACAACCTACTGAACCCTCGTCCAACCAGCCGACACAAGCATAACACACCGACAACACACTTCGGTTCCCTTTACGCGACCATTCCGGAACCTACAGACAACACATATATGAACAAACAGATACACACCCACTTCACAGCTCTTGCATTAGAGGAACACAGAATCAACACTCTTTCAGAGCCACCCGCCTGGGGTGGACATGTAGGAGTTGGGAATATCCAGACCTGTCAAGGCTGCGGTGCAGGCCCCACACTGCCCTACAGTCATACCAGCATAAACTGGAGAATGTCATGTACGATCTCTGTTTGCGGTGCCGTGGCTCACCCGACACTCCACCACCACGCTCCTCATCAACCTCACCCGGACAATGCACGAAGGCCTGAACGAAAAGAAGCCAGCCAAACGAACCTTGGTATGCGCTATCAACATTAGTAAGGCCTTCGACACAATTCCATGACACATCCTCAAAAACAAAATACTCAACACCCACATCCATCCAAATTATAAGAAATAGCTTGCTAATTTCCCCTCCGGTAGGCATGCACACACTGTTTACAACAACAAGCCTTCGCGAACGAGCAACTTCCCAAATGTTGTCCCAAAGGGATCCGTTCTATCCCCCTCCCTTTTCAATACCTTAATGCACGATTTGCCCATTCCAACAGAATCCACATCAGCTCATACCCACATCCACACCCACATCAGCTCATACGTGGACGACCTCACAATAATTACACAACACCACAAACTTAAGACCGCAGCTGCACACCTTCAGCAGTATCTGAACTCCCTCAAAGTCTGGCTGCTGGACAACAGAATGAAAGTGTCCGCAAGCAAGTCGTCTTTTACACTGTTGACTCCGGATAACAATAAAAATCGCATCCACTCCCATGTCACGCTCAACAACACCACCCTTCCCCACAGCCCCACTACAACCAACCTTGGAGTAACTTATAACACGGTAATGGCATTTAAACGTCACATAGGCAATATTGGCACCAAAACCAAACCCAGATTGGATTACAACACTAAACAAACAATTCATCACGCACGTTATATCCTATGCAAACACCGCTTGGTCCTCGGACCTTGCACCCACACATATTAACTCCCTGCAAAGGATACAGAACACGGCCTTGCCCATCGCAACGGGCTGCACACAGACTACTCCCATTCCGCTCTTGCATGAAGAAACCAAGGTCTTCCCTCTCAAGCATCATCTTAATATAAGAGGGACCCATTTCTTCAACAAGATCTCAGACCTGGCACACACCTGCCACAACCTACTTAACCCTCGTCCGACCAACCGACACCTACATAACGAACCGGCAACACACTTCAGTTCCCTTTATGCGACCATTCCTGAACCTTCAGATAACACATATATGCACAAACAAATACACATACACGTCACAGCTCTTACATTAGATGAACACAGAGTCATCACGATCTTGCAGAGCCACCCGTCTGGAGTGGACGTGCAGGCCCTACAGTCATCCCAGCATAGACTGGGAAATGTCTCTTCCGATCTCTGCTTGCGGTGCCGGGTTTCACCCGATTCGGTCGAGCACGTCATGACGTTGTGCCCAAGCTTCGCACCCGGCAGGCTCCACCATAACATCACACCAGTGCGTGATATATGGGAGCGCCCGTGCGACAGCATCAACTACCTCAGGGGTGCAGGCCTAATATAGGGCCTCTCGCCCAAGATTTATAAACTGAACAGGTTGCCCCGTCACTTGACCAATTTAAGATGGTTCTGCGCATCTCCTTGAAATACGGCAGTTTGGACCCAAGTGAATCGCAATTACATAGTTAGCGTGCCAGTTCTAGCGTTGCTGCACAATAATTGTGACGTAGAATTGATTTAGCTGAAGAAATTCAGACTTTTTGTGTTTTATGTTAGATTTTTTGGACAAATATCCTTATTGTGCCGTATTTAGGTGTCATGAAAGATCAAACAAAGGTCCAATAAGATTGCAGAGCTTTCCGGTCGTGCTCAGTGTTCATTAACAATGAAACATTTCGTGCATGAAAAATTACAAAACGAGTTGAATTAATGCAAGAATATGCTTGAGCATTTCTTCAATAAACAATATGACCCCCTAACTCTTCGAAAATACAGATTGCTTGGTTGTAATCCTCAACGTCCAAGTGACCACTGCATGATGCAGTTCCTGACCAATCTAAGCTAGTTTAACAGTCAGCCCACCTTCTGTGCCTAATGATACAACTGGTAAGATAGTATTTAGTCATACTTCAAAACCAGGTTTTTCTCACATAAGATTGTACACATAATATATACCTAATGTAGTCTGCCAATAGGTCACATCTGCTTGTTTTGGTAGTCTATGTGCTGTGACTGTCGATTGGCTGTGTGTTATTCTATGTCTGTGGCTTACCAATTACCCACATGTCATCCTTAGACATTTAGGCTTGCAAGTCCCTGTTTATAATAATGTCATGCTCAAAATGTGATTATTTCTCTGCCCCTGGTTTAATTTTTTTCTCAATGCCAGTAAAATTTAATAATGTGACTTCACAGTTAAGAAAATACACAGCGAATTTTTTGTAAGACCAAGTCAACAAGTAAAATAACGTCCCACTCTAAAAGGTGCTATTTGCACCACCAATCTTATTGTTTTGCTGCCATATTTAGCCTGTTGTTCACTTGAAAAAATCTCTCAAGGATTGCTAGAATTGATTAGTAGAGAGAGTGAAGCTTTTTCAGGTACCATCTGTTGTTATCATGAAGGTGGCATTCACTGTCATCTTAGGAAGCATTTACTGGAGGTAATGATAGTACTGGAAAGGTGGTGGCCCAAACATCAGCAAAATATATGGTAGTAGGGCTGGAATGAGGTGGGAGAGATCCTTGACAGTGACTTGACTATTGATCCATATTTTTATTCACAAATTAGCTGAGCATTACCTATTATCATCTACTTGATAATCATCTTGGTAACGCCGTTATGCATGCTTTGCTGTTGACTGGTGGTGACCCATTTTTTTCTCTTCCATGTCCAGAAGAAGGAATTGGAGAATACTCATATTAATAGTTCCAATTAAAATATTCTCTAATTAAATTAATTCTCAAGTTTTAATGCCTCTGTCATTTCACAATTCTGTATTTTTTCAAATTGACAAACAAGTTGATATCTACAAGCTACGAAGGATTTTATTTTCAAACTTCTAAATGTTTGACATTGACATTGCTTGAAATATTTACAAGGGTCACCTTCAAGTTCAAACTGTGTGTGGAATCAACTAACTGTGAGGCCAACTTGCAACTGCCATTAATCTGCTGTATTCAGCTAGTTAGAAGGTTTTTTAAAATAATTGAGTTGTTATTAATTATGAATATCATTACAATTATTTTTACAATTTGTTATAAATGTTGGCAATTTTGGAGCATATGGGTCAGTTCTCTGGAACAGTTTTCATCATACAAAATTTATGAACAGGCAAAATATTGACCAAACTTACGCTTTTCCCATCTCTGAACTTAGCTCAATGGTATTGCTCAATAAATAAAATACCTTGCTACTTACAAATAGAATGTATAACTATTTCAGGTATATATATTTAAAGTTATTAAAATTGGGTTACATAGCACCTTTCACAAAAAAATTATGATAAAAACACCAAAATACATGTTGCTACTATGATATTTGGAATAATTGCTGCACTATTGATTAATAACAGAATAGGCAACACAGTCAATGGTTACGCATATGCAATGTGTTAGTTTCTGTAGCTACCATTTATTTGCACTGTTTAGAGTTTAAATGAATAGTTCAATTCCCTTTACTGAAACTATCACTCACCTTACAAGTTATTTATCTCAGAAATGTAGGGAGAGAGCCACAACATTTTTCCCAAGAAAAATTGCTAGCTACATATTCATGATAACCCATGATATTTTCATTTTCCATCTGTATTGTTTAGGAGTAATATTACTGGTGCTACTTCAATATTATAGTTAGAAGTATTCTACCTTGCATAGTGACATGCATCTTTGAGTGTTTACTTTTATTGCATTGGGCACCTTCAATACTATTAGTATCTTTTTGTCCCGCGTATGAAGCTACACTAAACAAATATGCATAACTAGGAGAAAATGATACAATTACACTGAAGATTATTGGAGTAAGCAGCAGTAGAATGAGTTTTTTAAGGTGATGGTGTCTGGGAAAAGGTGCGTATTATTACTGGTGCAATTGTTGATGTCTGAAAAACTCTACTTATACTGTAAATGTTTCAAACCAGATCAACTAGAGATTTTCCAAAACACTCCAAGACCCAAGTTGCCAAAATCGACCATGAAATGCCAACAGGCCCACCTGAAGATTTGCACACCAGCACACTCTAGTGCCACTACCCCCTACCATCATTAACTGTTTAGCTAGCTCTTCTCTGCATACAATTCTTGATGCCTTGCTTGAATCAAACCAGTGTTGCTTCTTACAAGTGGTTACAAGTTTACACTAGATGGACTGCACTTCTAATTGAGGTTGCTATGTGTAGTAATTTAATATAAGATTTAAAACATTAATTAATATTGCTTCACACTGCATAGAAGTTGAAAAAATAACAATGCAAGGCGCATATATGAACAAATTTAATGAAATATTGTTGCTAGCTAACCAATGAATGAGGGGTTTATGGGTGCAGATCTTTTGGTTGTACAACAGGGAGTGTTGAAGTGCCAAGTAATTTTGCCTAATTTTGTTTCTATACATAAACTATGTTATATTTGTTGTTAATCTGTATTATTGATTGACAGCTGACTACCTCGAGAAATTGACATATTCTCTGCTAACATCGTAGGAACTCTGAACCACTTACAACATCTCTCAAGGTATGTTTTTTTTTCAGGTGATGGTAGCTGTGAGGAGAGACACTTGGAGTGCAACCAAAAAAGATCTGATGAAGCTCTTCTTGCTGTGCCGTGTAAGATTATTCTGACATTAACTGTTATTTACACTCCCATGGACACCTAAGTTTTTAATTTATCTCTCCAAACCTTCAAACATAGGCTCTAAGATTTTCTCAAACTAACAGGATATTCAAACCACACTTTGGAAAACAAGGTCATGTTTGATTTCAACGGATGAAGTAGAGAACCGAATCCAAGGGCTTGAGCTGTATGACACGATATACAACAATTAAATTGTTAGGTAAATATATGAAGCTAAGCAGCTAATATATGCACCTACTGCTCTTGTTCAATGTTAATCTTCAAGAAACTGTTTACTTGAAAATAAAGAAACTTAAGTTGCTTCTTTTTGTTTCAGAGAATGATCAGGCTGAGGATGCCAATTGTGAGAAGATGCTGACGCTGCCTGCAGAGGACACATTCAAAATGGCCTCACATTGGGATACCGCGCTAATGCTTGTGGAACCATGCTCTGGTCAGTAGAAGCTAGTAACTAGCTTCATGAATGTCTTGAACAGGTGAATAATTGTTCATCTTTCAAGTATCTCCATTCATAGAAATTAGAGGTACTTTGTCAATGTACATATTTCCCAAATGCATAGTAGCTGGCTACTAGTATCACCAGTTCACTGTAGCTACTTGAAAATAAGATTAAGTATTAGGCTAATGGTCAAATAAACGATTATGGCAATGTGGTTGCTGCCGATATCATGAAATAGCTAAGTGGTACAGATTTAAATCCATGATATGCATTCATGGTTATGAAAGTCACATTGTCACTGTCAAAGCAAACAGCCAAACAATGAACACCTGTACCATCAGTGTATTGCTGGACTT
>SDVV010010707.1:0-16140 GCA_016164225.1 Gammarus roeselii
TATATATTTATCTTCTATCGGATTGTCATATATTTTCTCAATATTCGATGACATCTCCTAGGAGGCGTCATTAAAATCAAAGTCTGCACATTCATGGTTGATACATATGCATATCAAAATTATTTCTTATGAACGATCTTAGCGTCCTATAATCACGGGTAGAATTACCGTATAATTTTAACCTGATACAAACACCACCGAAGCTGCAGGTTATGTAACTATAAAGTTGGAGGCTATTGTAATGGAATTCATAGCATGACAATGTTTGTCAGTTAGGGCCGTACAGCGGAGGAGACAAGGATCAAACAATATTGAAGAACTCCACAAGCGAATGCTATTTTAAGAAGAGGAGCGGTGAAATAAAACGTTGTAGCTCAACTAATTGTAACGGAAAGATCATGAACAATATATTTATTTAAATACATTTATTTAGTGGATGAGTTGTGTAGTTCCGATGGTGTTTCGTGCAATTCTCTGTGGTTACACGCATGAAATGTTTTAAAAAATCCATTTAATTGAAAGTCATTTCTCTGATCAGGTAACTAGAAAGGCAATCCAGGGATACGTGAGATACGCAATTCAACATTGCAAGCGGTCCTGAAAATGTGAGCTGGTCCACGTAAACGACACGGATCACGTAAACAATTACGTAGACATTTTTGCGTGAGGAAACTCAGGACAAAAAAATTGTGCTGCTGAACATTTCATATTGGTGCATTGATATAAATTCCAGCCATCCCAGAAGTCCATGAATGCAAAATCGAGGAGTCTCACCTGGCATTATCGAGTCTCCATTCCCATAACCTACTGAAAAAAAATTTAGTCTCCCCAAGCTCATTTCTGGTTGCGAGTTGGTACCTCTTACTTGTACACTAATTATCGTGCGAGAGACGATGAATTCGTCCAAGACACTGCCACAGCAATTACTAACATTTCATTATCAGGTTTCCAGGGAAGCGAACTACTCTCCTCTCCCAGTCAACTCTGTAGGTTTGGACACTTGAAAAATCACATATACTTCGTTGCTAAGCTTCTGGAGGTAATGGCACTTTTCCTTGCTCGTACAAGACAATTAACATCATGTGCTGCACAAAAAGCTAGCACTCAATTTTCTAGAGTCAATAACCAAGCACATGAAAATGTCACTGTATCCAACTCTCAGTTTACTTCCGGTGACTCACCAAATTTTACACCACAGTGAGCTGCAGTAGTTTTGGTAGCAGTATTTGTTTTATGATCTGCATTTGGACATCCGCCGGTATTTTACAGCTTTTCCACATATTGATCACAGTGCTCACATATTGACATCATTATTTCTACCCTCTTAAACCTCATAAGGAATATTCGAATCCGCGCCTTTGTGGACACTATTCATTATACCATTAAGGCGGTCGCGTCACATGTCGGTAACATTTTTCTCCTCTCTTATTATTCACACATGGAGAAACAGAGCTGTGTTCATCTACTTCTAGAAATCATTTATCAGTTAATTAATAACATTGATACAATTTGTGGCAAGCAATTAGTTCTCATGTTTCTTACTGAATCACAATGCGTGTTTGCAGGCGTTATTAGTTTTTATTATTTTTCAGATGTAGGGGACCATTTCGTGGTGGGAACGTTCCCAGCATTTTGCCCGCACATATGCCACTACGTTCGCGAAAGTAGAGTTCGATCCGACAAAGTGCATTCCGCGCTGAGTTTTCATCTCCAACGCTTCTTTCCCAGACAATAGAACTGCATCGCATATACAGGCATGGAGTTGCTCTATTTTACTCCTGTCAAGAAATGCATGAATGCAAATAATTTCTGGAGGCAGAGAAGTTAACATAGTGATAAGTATTGAGACAAACATCTCTGTTCGAGCGGTGTCATTGAATTCCAAGTTTATGGATCGAGTGGTTGCATCCACTTCTGCCATTATAGGGATCGTACGTCTTCGTTGGGATTTTTCTTCGTATGCGTGTTATGTGGTAGCAATGCATCATCTTCAAAGCCTAGTCATTAGTTGTCAGCGCCCATCTTCAATCTTGATATTTTCAATTTAATTTGGTTAATGTGATCCCTTGATATTTGATATCACTTGTAATCGAGATCACTTACATTCAGTTCCAGATTAAGTATTTCACCGTAAATTAAATATTAACTGCTTCTAAATGTATTATGTCATGACAATGACAAAATTTACTGTAATTCAATAGGCCTGAGAACTTTAACATCTCCATCGAACTAGAAAAAGACTAGAAATTATTCTTAGTGATTGACTGACAATAAAAAATACATTAATAAAAATGTGAAACTTGAAACTAAATTTACCAGCATGCGATGAAAACATCTTAACCTGCGGAATAGAAGTAGGGTTAAGCTTTCGTTCATAATATAATGTTGAGGATATCTTACCTCGTTCACCTCCGTTTTTCAAAGAATTGACGCACAGCAACAGCGTGGGGGAGTTACAGAGAACATTTACCTTGCATACCTGCTGGTGTACCAATTAAAAATATTACTTGTCAAATAAAAATACTTGAATATCCTCATGGCGAAGCAGTGCAGATGTTTTTGACCATGCTAATGAAATATATTTGGACAAGTCCGATGAACATCTCATTCACTTGATTATGCCGTTAGTTAAAAAAGATAGGGTGGTATTTTATGAGTAGTATATATGTCAGCAAATAACGGATTTGGTCCGGAGTACGGGAATTTACACATAACATTTCACCGGCGCAATGCATGCAACCTTGAGTCAAGCGGGCGGAAGGCGGTCGGCGCGAAGACAGGCAGCACGAAGGAACTGGTTTCGGACAGATGGATAGCTTATATATGTTTATAGTTAGTAATTAGGTTATATATTCACATAAGGGTATTCGCATTTCAATGCTTGGGTATATTGTATTGCAGCTTCGTTGAATATCATATTGTATACATGCATTTTCAATGCGGTGTCCTCTGAATGTTTAGGATATTGACAAATATACATTTATAGGAATTTAATTGAAAATAACAGGTACATAACAATTTACAAGCTGTATTAAATGTTAATACTCCACACATTTTTTTCTTCCACGAATCTTGATTTCCGGACACGTTCATGATGAATTTGTTAAGCTTGATGTTATTTCTACGTCGTTCGCTATTGGAGAACCACTCAATTATCTTTTTAACTGATATATTTTGATATAGATGATAGGCAAAGTAGATGCAGTAAGCTCCACAGACCAACGATAGATCACTTTGGATTGGCTTCTGTAGTACAAGTTGTATTTTTGCATGAGTACCCAAACGAATAAAAAAAGTAGTCTAAGATATCGTTTTTGAAGATTATGATCCAATTACTTATTTTATAAGAATCGCTTTCGCTGTTAACAATCATGTAGCCGTTCATTTGATGCATGGGCATTCTATATTCCGCAAAACAGCCTATATAGGCGCGTTTCATAATTGGATAGCTCATGGATATGTGGTCGATTTGATTATTATCCATGATTACTGTAGATAGTTGTGGAATATCCTCCTTGCCGAATTTATTTGGATGACACCGAGTGTCTTCCAGGAACAAAATCTTATTTGTACTGGGTGAGTTTTCACAAGTCACTGTTATACGTATGTTCGCTCGTTTTTCTAGGTTAATGACATCTTCCGAGTGGATGGGTCTTGTATCTATAACAAATATAGTTCTTCCTGCAGGGAAATTTAGTCTTGTGATGAGATCAGCGCTGTTGCGCCTCCCGAGAGCTGAAAGGGTTTGATGGTATGCTTGGGCGCACTCTCTGGGAAACGAAGATCGAATGTTGGTTACGCAGTTTCCGTTTACATCAACGATAACGTTTGTGTTTTTTTTTTCGCTGGAAGTAATTTGGATTGCGATCATATGCTCCGTTATGTACAGCTTGATCAATGAGAAATAGGGCTAATTTATGTGAACAACCTCGCTGGAGGGGGATCAATGGAGATGGAGTTTTGAACTATAGGAAACACGATTGTTTTGACAATAGGTCGATCGTGTGCCATGTTTCGAGCCATATTAGCAGCTGCAGGCAGTAATGTTCTTCGTAGGAATAGCAATGTGCGTCCTACAAGACTAGCTATGGTTGAGAAGAATCCGCTTCCCTTATGGTACGATATCGGACTTGTGAATCTATCAATATCATTTAAACTACCACCGCGTATTTTGTCACGTTACGTGACGGATATGCATATACCACCCTCATGATTGCTAGATACCAAATGACCTTTTTTGTTTCCAGCGGTATATTTATAAGTCTCTAGCTTCTTTTAAAATGCAGTGCGCATAGGCTCGATCCACCATTCTTGAACGGCATGTTACCGCCAACACCATCTCGTGGATCGATGGAAATGGAATCAATATGACTACGCTGTTATTTTTTTTTTATATGACATGGGTTCGTGTAAATGGATAGGAGTTATTACCTAGCGATAACATCAATAATATTGACTTGCTTGTCGCCCATAAAACTGCGTGAAATTATAGCAGAGTTAACGTTTATGTAGCGTACATTATCATTCATACAGGACATTTTTTCGCTTACGCCACCTTCACCAACATTATATTTACATATTGCTCTGCCCATTAAATCAGCCGATCTATCTCCGACAAAGTACTAATTCACCATAGCTCCAGTATATTTATGTTTGCGACATGTTTTGTAGAATAAAGGCATTGAACTTTATGCGTCGTGTGGCCTTATCATATTCAAACGATTTTCCTTCATATCTGACAATTTGTTTCCTTAACAGACTTTTTCTGATATTGATTTCTAGCTCAGAGATGTAATCTTCCAATGTATTGCCTGAGATATTCTCGCTAAGAATAAACAATGCTTTTTCGTGCCCGATTCGTTCATTTTCAGCATTCAAATAGTCTATATAGATTACAATGTTGTATTGTATATCATGCTATTTTATCTTGGACCAGTCATTATAAAATACTTCTACAAATTTTACGCTCAACTCTCCCTGTAGCTGTATTCCTGGATAAATATTGTTAGTAAAACGTGAAGACGTATTGTTTTGGTACAATTTACTACTACCTAGCGATGAGACATAGACAAAGAAGTCCTCCGGTTCCTGCTTCCTGCACTGGGTCCTACGTCATACTGGCAACAAACCGCTAGTAGACAACAATATATACTCTAAATATTGGGATAATCAAAACTACTTTATATATATTTTTATATACATATTTACATACAGGAAATACTTAGAGAATAAATCCTGAAGACGTGGAGGTGCTTTAATCGCGAGTACACTCGTCATCTGCGGTCTCTTCTTCATCGTCATCACCATCAGCCAAGTCACAGCGCTTCCTCTTTTTAGTGATGGTAGGTTTATTTTCAAGGGATTTTTGGGGGATGTCCGGGTGGCCATAGGTGAGAGTTGTGCACGCTCGAGATAGTAGCGCTTGTTCTCAAACTTACTGAGGCAGTTTTTGATAGTGCGTACAGTTTGGAGTTGGCATGCTTGCGCACTAATGTTTTGTATAGTCTCAAAGTGTGTGTATGTTTTCTGGTTATGGATGTGTCTGTATTGTTCATGTTTGATTTTGACTTGGGTCTGGATATTGACACCCTTAGCAGCTGATTTTGTGGCGTCAAACTAAAGCAACATGTTGTAACACTTGGGCAGTAAGCAAATTATCTCACTCGGGTAGTCATCAGCTGTTTCGCTTTTTAGTAGTTCTAGCTGTTCTTTCCTGGACTCATCATACAAGGGATGATTTTTAGAATAGTTGGAGAAGTCCATATATCCAGCCAGCGGAGCTTGTCGCATTCCCGCCTCAATGTTGACCACGCCTTTGAACTGGATCAGCAACGAGTCAGTGTCCGAGTAGATGAACGAGACGTTGTCACCGTAGCGTGGTTTCAGTGTGTCATAGAAAAAGCTGTGGACTTTTGCTCTAGCTTTTTCAAGCACGTAGAATCCAACTTGCTGTGGATAAACCATTCGGATATTTATTTGCTTGAGGATCATGATGACTGTTTCGGGGTCGATGGCGTAGCAGTTCTTCGGAACTCGTTGGGGGTGCGCACAACCTTTGCCTCTAGATTTCTGTTGAGCGGATTGAAAAGCCATATACTGTGTATACTATTTGAGAGCAGTTTGAACAGGTATTTTTCGAAGGAGTTCGCAGACTCCTGACGTTTCTGGATATTTTTTTATGATGAACGATTTGAAGACCTTCTCCTGCTTGATACGAAAAAATCGATAAGCCTTGGTGACTTCCAATCTTTGCCGGAGGAGTACTTGAAGTAGATCCAGGGCCACAAGGTAGTCAGTTTGAGGTAGGTGACTAGCAACCAACTTACGATCTGCTCGTTTTCGGTTTTGAGATGTTCCGAGCAAGCAAAGAGATTTTTTGTTAAGGGAAAAACATCGTCCAAGGTAATCTCTTTGTGATGCGATAGCTCGTCTGTTTTTTGTATAACTCCATCGCTGACTTGGGCATTGATGGAGACAATGTACGTATACTCGCCAAAACAGTCTGTGTTTACCAAGTGGAATGCTTTAATTTCTTCCGGTGTGAGCTCGAGGATTTCGCCAATGATGAGGATATCGCTCAAGCATCCACCATAGTCCAACATTGCTGCTAAAGACACGGAAAAAATAGGGCCATAGTCTTTGCATCGGGGATTTTTTATCTTGGTTAGACCTTTTGTTAACGTCACGAATCCGCCTCGTGTATTTTTGACAATCAAGTTCAGGAGATCGATATCTTTAACCAGCGCCAGTTTCAGCTTTCCTTTGTAGAGGGCAGCTTGCATTGCAAAGCCAGGGACGCTCACAAAATGGACGGGGTCTAGGATACAGTCGCGTGTCATGGTCTCCCTAAACTTTTGGAAGACTTCGGCCAGCAGCAGTGTGTCGATGAGTAGGTATATGATCATGTAGTCACGCAATGTCTTACAGTTTGCTGCATGCCACATTTTGATCACTTCAGCATAATCAGAGTCCTATATTCCTTTGCCTCGAAGTTGACTGTAGAAGGCTTGTTGCGATGGGATGTCAGTTTGGTCCAGCATAGAATCCGATGTGATAGCTTCGTAGCAGAAATGTCAGTTTCGAGTGGCGAGGTCTAGAACCTTGTCACTGTAGCCGAGACTTGTGAGATGGGATTTGAGGAGCGACATGTCATAGCCACTATCTATAAGATTTTTGGCAAGACTGTCTAAACTTGAGTTGAGGAACGAGCACGAATCGATGAACTTGACACCGTACATGCTCGTGGCATCGTTCAAGGAGACAGAGATGCTGACCATTTTATCTGACTGTTTCGGTAATACGTTTATGTTGGACAAGTTTTTGCCGTCCAATCCACGCAATATATATCTCATATCGTAGGGCGAGGCATTGTGAGCAATACATGGCATGCACCTGAGTTTCTCAGTGATTCTGAAGTTACAATTAGCGCAAAGAGCTCCAATGAAGTTGCCTGTTATCACTTCTTCATTAGGTCTGAAGACGCCCTCCACGAAATGGTTATGATGGCGCACTTGCCTTCAACATTTTCTCCAAAAGCGCTCCCGCGGCATTTGCATGTTTGCTTTTGTAATTTTTTTTACGTCGTGTTTGGTGAGGACGGCGATTGGGTACAGTGGTAATGTTGACATGTATTCATTGTGATCTAGCATCATATTCTTGACAAGATGTGTCTCCATCTCCTCACGGGGAACTGTAGTCGAATCTACTATTATATGCTTTACAAATGTCCGGTCTTTATCCACATGAGCATAACTGTACTTGCACAACTTTTGTATAATGACTACATGTTTTCCTTCTTGGGTTGGCTCTAGCACAGATTCACAGTCATAATAATATACCACAGAGGGTTTCATTGTCGCGTGCATGGCTGAGAATTGGCACATCTCGTCTTCTTCAAGCATACTGGTGTTTTGCAAGCCTGTAGTGGACGAACACGATTTTATATGTCCGACTTTTTTACTTTCGTGCATGCTCTGCATGCAGAAGGGGCAAAAAACTTGTTATCTAAACAATTATTTCCGAATGCACGCGTAAATGTAGAGAAACATGTAATGAGTGCGACATGATTAACATCCAAGATTTGAACAAGGTGAATCGTGTGCTCCTCACTGGCCTCTAAATTACCTCTGTATACAATAACCATACCATCACCTTCCTTCTCTTTTGTGAGCTGATACAGTCTAATGTTAATATCACAATCTCTTTCTATGTTTGGTAAATCTTCTAAAGCCACAGGCGTGTTCATGGGAAGATTTGGACAGGCTAAAAAGCGTTTTTGTATGGGAGGTCTGTACGCTCCGACTATCGTCTATCAATTGAGAGGTATGTATTATCAGGTAAATGGAAATGGGCAATCATGCTTGTCAGTACACAATTCTCGTTTGATGTCTTGATATTGACTATATGGTGCAGGCCTGAACAATTTTTGGGCCAAGGAACATAACTACCTAGTCTTTTTGTTTCTTAAGCACCTGTCTTGTAGAGTTTCAGCTCGACAGCGGTTACTGTTTTAAGCTCCAGCCACTACCTTGATGCTCCTGTATTTCTAATTTATTTTGTAAATCTACCCCGGGATTTTCAATCCACTCAGATAGCAAAGGGTTTTTTGTCAGCTGAATCGCTTTTGGGTTTAATACCCAGTCCTTGTCATCTATAGATGCATCCTCCATTGTTTTCCCCATTTTAACCCTCGCGGTGCATTGGAGTCTTTTGAATGTTCCTAATTTAGTTTCAATGTGCTCCACTAATTCTTTACGACCTATTGTTATCATGTTAGCGTGTTCAGTGCATGGGATAAAGCTCGATGTTACAAAGTAATTTTCCAGAATACCTACAGAAGTTGGTGGGTGAAATATAGCCTCACCGAATCATCAGTAGCGATGAAATGTCCAACAGGAGACGCTACAAGGGACGCATCAATAGACTTATTACTGACCTGTTCTGGAGCAGTAGACTGAACTCCGGGTAGTTCCAGAGCAGTAGACTGAGTGACGAATGGATCATCAGTAGAGGGTTCAACAGGAGACATCGCCAAACCATCAATAGGCTGAGCGACGAATGGATCCATACCAACAGTAGTCAAAACTCAGGGTAGTTCCGGAGCAGTAGACTGAACTCCGCATTGTTCCGGAAGGGAGGTAGAATTGCGTTGCGGGCTTGCGCTTGGCCTTGCAGACATTGCGACGCTTACGCTGGGGCTTACGGATAGTGCGAGGCTTGCGCTAGGGCACGGGGCACTCCCTGCATCCTCCAACAATAGCGTAACCGCCTTTATCATATAATTTTGGTTCATCCAACATGAATTAAAACACTACAATGTAGATTAACTAATAACGGACCCTTAAAACAATACACAAATAGCAAAGATATATTTAGAAACAAAAAGTAGACTGGTTAGAATTACTTACATTTTGCGGGGAAGGTGTTTCGTCGACGAGATTAAAGGCACAACTAATGTCTAGGCTGCAACACACGCCCTTTTATACATTAGTATGCGATACATATTGTAACCTGTTTGCTTGTCTGCATCGGTGGGTCGTATAAACCGACATCGCTGAGGCGGTGGACACGCACATCATCATCTTCTCGTCGAGTAAGCATCCTCCTCCTCAAGATTGATCGACAAGCTCGAAATACGAGCTGATGAAAGTAGGAACTCTTGCAGTAACCTATAACCGGACTCTTCGGAGGTTTGCCTTCATTGAAGCTGGCAATTTTATGTGAACGGATCTACCAACATTTAAAGTTATCTTGAACATTTTGAAGATGAAGGAACAAGTGACTGTTTTAATACAACAGGACTCGTCGAGTGTGGAACTGGAGTGCGACTCGAAGAAATATCGCTTGTGTTTTTAAACAGTAAATCAAAAATGAACAAGTCTAGGATTAAATTAAGTCCCTACTTTATAGTTAGCTCCCTCAGTCAAGAGGAAATCATGCTGGAACGTATTCACTCACATGAGCTAATCTCGTAAGACAAGCCCCTAACGTATCAGACAACCGATGGTGAAGATGATAAGGAAAATGTAATAATTAATAAATAAAAAATGTACACTAACCTCTGTATATGCCCGACTTTGTAAAAGTTAGTTTCTGTAGTCTGTTGCGGGTAGTGCCACGCTTGTCTATGCAACGGTTGTCGAGGTTGCGGCCAGTGAGGTACATGCAGCAGATGACTCTAGTAGTTTGGGCGAAGACTGGGCATTGGACAGCTCTGATACGGTGGAGGGTGCTGCGTCGGTCTGCACGTGAAAAAATTTATGTGTTTAGAAAAAATATATATAACACTGCTCTAACAAGGAAAAAAATGATTACAGTGTCCAGAAATATGTATCGACATTTTTCGTTAAACATACCTTATCATCCCTGATGTTCCGAGTTGATCTGGTTCACCTCCGATGGAGTTGTTACCATGATCTGTTGAGAAATGATAATAGGTTGAATCAATTGCTGGAAAAAACATACGGGAGCAATATTATGTGATGTCAGAGACATTGGTATGTTTGATCTAACATAAGTGATGTAAAAAATTACCTGGTGTTGCCGAACGGGTCCTTGACTTTAGCATGTCCTTGATGGAAAACATCTGCAGGGAGAGAAAAAATACATAAATTAATGATTCATTGATACAAAGTTAGATTGTGGTCAGATTTTTTTAAATCTAAATTGAAAATTCATTTAGAAATAGTTAGTTGCCTATAGACTGTTTTCGGGAGAATGGAGACTGTTAGGTCTGCAGACATCAACCTCTCGGCTAAGCCCGCACGATTGTTTTTGGGCGGGTTCTCATCCAGCGGGAAGAGCTTCCTTGTAGGAAAAATAATTAGTAAATACATTGATAGTTGCGATGAGGTTATCGTTTCAGGATCAGAGCACTTCTCTGTAAGAAACCATGAATAATTGAAAATTCATACAGCACCACTCGCATTCGATCCATTAGCGAAGTAAACTACATGTAGACTACTTGTTGTGTACGATGACTTCATGATGGAATCAGTGTCTCTACATATTATTGCATCTGTGTTTTATCGGGGTAGGCATGCAAATATCAGTGCGATATACATATATAAGCTAATCACTCTTCCACTCAAATCCATTCTATCGCCCAATATCTTTGAATACCACACATTTTCTTATCCTGCGCCTGCGCGATATCAATCAATTACGTTATTTCGGTAAAACATTTCTTGCAAAAGAAAAGATAGAATCGTCCATCTCATTGTACAAGCTACACGTGGAAAAAAAACATATTGTCATATCTTGGTTGATTTCACACATCCAAGTACTTCAAAACTCTTGATTAGAGCACAAATTGCAAGACATGAATTTGAACAAGTGTTGCCACTATAAAATATAATGTGTGCCCGATTTGAGATTGGTAGTGAATTAGAATGGAGAGTGTTGAGTCGTATTCTAGCGTTAAGGCTCTACATCAAAGCTATACGAATATATGTCCGTCGACGACACGACGCGATGCTGAAAAATTTATTCAAACATCAGAAACATTCACACGATTTAAACAAGTACCCTCGAAATTTAGCAAACGTATGTCCAAGGCTGCGCGTCCTGGATCGATTCACTGTGCAGATGTTGCCTATGTGAAAGATTATGCATCTAAAAATGATGGCATTAGATATATATTGATTGTCATTGATATATACAGCAAATAGCTGTGTGCACAACCCTTGAAAGCTATTACATTTAAAAATGTGATTGCAGCATTTGACAAAATATTCAATGAATTAGTATGGCCACCACCTCGGATGAGTTCAGATCGGGGCAGCGAATTTACAAATAGAAACATTAAAGCATATTTAGCAAGCAAAAACATATTCATTTATTACACAAACAACAAGATCATCAAACTTTTCCAGAAAAACGCGTTATACAGACTATAAAACTTAGGATGGGAGAATATATGCACGCAAAAAAGGCTGAACGCTATATGAATGCTTTGCAAGCACTTGTAACGACGTACAATATGACACCACATTCATCATTAATGGGACGGAACCCATTTGACGTTTATTTGTTGAACGATCCGAAGCAAATTTAGGCTTAGCTAACGGATATGTATAAAATACGACGTAAAAGAATTCAATTGCCCAGTATACAATTAAAGGTGGGAGCGTACGTACGCTTACAGTGCATTGATCCCAATCTCAAGACATTTCGTTGAGGACATGAACCAAAGTTCACGAAGAAAGTGTTTCGTATTTCACGTGTTAATCTAAAACATCACCCTCCGACCTATGAAATAACACCACTCGATACTGATGAACCCATTAAAGGTTTTGCCTAAATGCAGGAACTAGTTCAAGGTGACAAACCTGATATTTTTGCCATCAAGGTATTGAAGACCCGAATTATACGAGGAAGAAAGCAAATCTACGTGATATATACGGATTATCTAGACAGCATACCTACGTGGATTATAGAAAGAAACGTCGCGTCGTGATGTGTGATAAACGTACTTTGGAACGTAAATTGAATTTTCATAATAAATTAAATCAACTAAAATCATCCAAACGTAGTCAACTCGTCAAACATTTGAGTGATAAGGAAGTTATTATCATCTGCGAAATATTTAGAAATATAGCGAGCGGAAAATTGGTCTGTGATAAACTTACCAAGTCATGGGTAAATAAATTCAACTCTATAATGAAACAATTAGGTTGTAAATCGTCCCGGAGTAAATCTTCCGAGGCTTAAAGGAAAACATTATCAACCGTGCATGGGGGGTTTCCGTTAAAATTACTATTACCCACAGCAGTCAGTTTTTTGACAAAAATAATCCGTTGGTGAATCGTTTATTACCTAGTTCCAAAGTCCAAGGTGGATAAGTTTACAACAACTCATATTGGCGGAAGCGTTACACCCGTATCTGTCACAACAGGGTCAGAAATAGCAGAACATAGCAGTACGTATCACAGTCAAAGATTGAGTAAGCGTGGGGACAAGATTCTAGATTTTAATACATCACCTGAAATATCACTAACATTATTTAATTTATTTAATGGCCTCTATCGCAATAGCATAACTACAGAGTCCAGACAAGAACCTATCAAACAAAAGGACCCACATAATGGCGATGATGTTGCAGTAATATATACGGCCTCATTACCGCCCGTTGCTACAACACTATCCCCAGGTTTGCTTCACTATATTAAAACCAACTCAGCACTTATATTTGATTCGAATGGGTTTGTTAGCCATCCCAATGTCCAAAGCCGTATTCAAGTACTTGATCGCCTAAAAAAGTTTATTGATAAATAAGACAACGTTAACCCCAGATGTCAATGCAATCATTAAGACATTCCTGAATAAAATGCCTGAATCCTTTCTTACAAATAAATAATTGAAAATTGAAGAGAAGGAGGATGCGATAGATGCGTTCTGGGATACATTGTGACACACGATATCACCAACATAACAATGCAGCACTGGTATACGATCACTGAATAAATCACAGCATATCATAACCTAACACGCAAAAAACTGATGAAATGTGTTTGCCGCTCGGAAAAGTTGAGGGAGGTAGTGGCACTTACCAACCAACAGGTATGACCATGTGAGAACACCACAATTCTGACAGGGGGTCATGAGTGGCACATAACATGGAATAGATATGTCCATAGTAGCACGGAAACAGTCTAAAAACTATTCACATAATAGTAATCCGTCTACAATAACACGTACCATGACACTGCTACAACAATAAAATATGAAAACGTTGCGTTAATTATCGCATCTTAGGGGAACGATTGACTGTAGAACCTTTTGTGACGGGTACTGATGTGTTAATGAGTCGGTAACGTGAACGGAGTACAGAGACGGACAGGGAAGTGCCACCATGTTCGTACCTGTATGACCGCGAGGTGGCAACAGATATTCTCCTCATTTAAACCCGGTATCGGTCTCGTTTAAAACAGGTAACGCGTGCCTCCATCTTAGGGCGTCGTGCAGGATAGAGGAATCCCAGGGCATATTTGGTGACAGCGTCTTGGTGGCATCATGCTTACATAAACGTATATATATAAAACCGAATTCTAAATAAAAAATTGAAATATTAGCAAACATGGAGATGTCACGTTTTCCACACATCGTCTAATGATATATACCATGACTGTAATTATAACATTGCTGATTATATTCTTTTTATCGATCTACAAATAAGCTCGTACATATGTAAACAAATCACATGCGATGTTACATTCGGTTTTAATATGATTCCACATATATCAAGCGAAAAGAAAATCATTTCAAATATCGTAGATAAAACAATCGGAGAAAATAACAAGAAACTAATTGAATCTCTGCCATGTGTAAATTGATCAATATCGAACGATGTAGAAATGATACCAAGGTTGAAACATTCATCACGAACGTGTCCGGAAATCTAGATTTGCGCAAGAAGAATATGTGTGGAGTATTAACCTTTAATGCAGCTTGTGAATCGTTATGTACCTGTTATTATCAATAAAATTCCTATAAATGTATCCTTGTCCATATCCTAAACATTCAGAGGGCACAGGAATAAAAATGCATACATGCGATATGACATGCAACGGAGTTGCAAACAATATACCCAAGCATTGAAATGTAAATACTCTTATATAAATATATAATCTAATTACTAACTATAAACATATATAAGCTATCCATCTGTCCGAAGCCAGTTCCTTCGCGCTGCCTGTCCTCGCGCCGACCGCCTTCCGCCCGCTCGACTAAAGGTTGCATGCATTGCCCCGGTGAAATGTTATGTGCAAATTCCCGTACACCGGACAAGATCCGTTATTTGCTGACATATAAACTACTTTTATGGGACTTGGGTGATTGGAAATATTAGGTCTGTGTCTGGTGATGCAAAGTACTAAATTAAAACAGACAGAACCAGTTTGGATAGAAAATGTGCGTCAATCATTAATGGAAGAAACGCTTTAGTCACATATTTCGTCTCTGCGTCTCCTAGTTACTTAATATCGCAATTCAAAATACCTTAAATACTCTCGTTAAGTTTGAAGTTGATACAGCACCGTTTTAGGCGAGCCATATCCATTTTTCTGAGATTTTTTTTTTTGTCGGAGTAGAACTTCACTCCTCTCCATTCATTCGTAAACAAGCGTACACAATTTGTTAACATTATTTTTTTCATTTTGATTAAACTAAGAGAGATGCCCGACCACAGACGTCCAATATTAGCATCCAACAAACTTTCTTGATGAATTTACTGCTATGGTTTGGTATCATTTGGCTTCGATGGGTGTGCGCTGCAAAGAAATGGGGCTAATGAAGACAAACGGGACACAAGGTGGATCAGAGCCAGGGACAGAAAACTGTTTACTGAATGTACAGTACACGAAAAAAACACTCGAGTTATCTCACGTAGTATTTAACTTCATTATTTCAACGCAAATCATCTTAATATATAATATCAATTCAATTTCTATGGAATTCAAATTTCAAGCGGAAAATGATCACTATTTTTTTATTATATAAAATCATAAACGAATTTTATTTATAAGAAGATGTTATACATGAACGAAAAAATTGTTGTATAGTTCTGAATTTTGAGGAAAACGACTTCATTGAAGTTTACATTGAACTAAATTGGCAAACGGAATGAAAACTGATATACTTTGTTAGAAACCAAATTACTGTTATTTGAACATATGGTACTTGCCAATAAGAAATCACTCATGAATTGTTATTTGAATCAAATAATACTGTGTTTCTTTAGGTTATTTAATAGTAATATATACAATTGAGAAGAAAAATCTCTATGGTAAATATCATAATGTTTGATGAAATTGATCCTAGGAACAAAGCTCGAAATCGTCTCATCTCTGGATGGTTCACAGTTCCTTTCAAACATTGCACTCCATCTCCTCATAACGGTAACTAACTTCCTGTTTCTTTGTTCAGGCTGGCTTTCTTCGTACGCTCGAAAATTCTGGAAGGAGGTGCTATTTTAGAATTGCAATATATTCAGAAAAATTACAAGGTATAAACTATGTTTATGAAACATTCAATAGTATAAGTGAACCCAATATCTAGTGAATTGTTTGATCATTATAGTATTCGAGAAGTATTCTCCAACAAATTAAATCAATGGGTTGGAGGCTATGACAACTAGTATAT
>SDVV010010708.1:0-16139 GCA_016164225.1 Gammarus roeselii
CCAGTAGTGTGGTTTTATTGCGATCGTGGTCGGCAGAGTGCTACCAGTAGTGTGGTTTTAATGCGATCGTGGTCGGCAGAGTGCTACCAGTAGTGTGGTATTAATGCGATCGTGGTCGGCAGAGTGCCACCAGTAGTGTGGTATTAATGCGATCGTGTTCGGCAGAGTGCTACCAGTAGTGTGGTATTAATGCGATCGTGGTCGGCAGAGTGCTACCAGTAGTGTGGTTTTAATGCGATCGTGGTCGGCAGAGTGCCACCAGTAGTGTGGTTTTAATGCGATCGTGGTCGGCAGAGTGCCACCAGTAGTGTGGTTTTAATGCGATCGTGGTCGGCAGAGTGCTACCAGTAGTGTGGTTTTAATGCGATCGTGGTCGGCAGAGTGCCACCAGTAGTGTGGTTTTAATGCGATCCTGGTCGGCAGAGTGCTACCAGTAGTGAGGTTTGCAGATGACGTAGCAGTTGATTTCGAGAAGTATCACAGTCTCCCTAAAAAAAACGTGACGTCTGCATTTTTTAGGAATTATATACAACAAGATAATGAAGATGCATCTTATATAAATGAAATAAACCATCGCTCCATCATCCGAGTAAAGAACATTTATACAATATTTCGAGAGTGAACGCCAAAAAGTTGGTGTGAGTCAACTTGCAGACAATCCAGATGGTCATTTTCAATTTGCTGGCAATCCAGATGATCGTTGCTGACAAACCAAATGGTAATTTTCAACGTGTTGGTCATCCAGATGATAATTTATTATTGACTTACACCGGGGCAGCACTTTGGAATTGATGCCGCGTGAAATGAGTAAGTATTCAACATATTTCTGATTCAATTATTTAATATACAATCACTGTAAAAATATGTATAACATACAGAATAAATGCATCTAGAGTTAACAATAACTGATATATCTCCGTACAACTACTCACATAAATTCCGAACGTCGCAATACTCGACGCCATGTTGACTATTTCTCTAAATTCCGTATCTTCCTCACAACCTTTCGAACGTATGTACCACAAGTTACCAACCTAATACCCTAATGAAAAGGATCCTAATACTCTTGCTTATTCCCTCCTACATTCTTAAAGTGAATGGTTTGAGAGGCCATTTTAAAATCAATTAATTTATAAAGGTGTCTTACTCTCATTACCTTGTTTCCAAGGTTAGGCAGCACCTGCAGACACCTCACCGATCACGTATTATTCAGGCCAGTAAATATTCGAGTTTCAACTTGCAAGATCTTTCAAAGTAAGCTTGTGAGTGAGTTAGAATGCATCCTATTATAGTCTGAATAGTAAGCATACCTCTTCTGCTTTGTATCTGGTCACTAAACATGTAATAATGTAGCTATCTCAGTCACATTAATAAATTGATGGAATTTCAATCTCTTTCCATGACCTTGAAACTATCTTAAAGAGTACATCTAACACGCATTCAATTAGTATTCATGTGGTTCAATTAGCAATTGAACCACAGTATAGGTAGAGTAACTTCAAGAGATATTCGTCAATATTTGACCACGGTAATGGGACTTATAAGCGCTCTACAGCCGCTCAAGTTTACTCGTACTATGTCAGTCACTTCAATGTTCAAAGGGATTTTTTAATATATCATCTGATGTTTCTCTTTCCTGATACTACCTATGATACATGAGGTTTTCTTTGACGTTCACCTTCAGGTAAAATCTCCCTACTGTTAAAAGGCAACCTTGCTTGGGCCAAAAGTTCTGTTGTTGTCTTCAAACACTTGAAAAAAATTGTAAACTATTTTACAGATACGGCAGATCCTTGAATGTTTAATATAGGAAACTAGATTAGAGTGCCAGGGCCGCCTAATGCACTCGAGTCAACATCCTTCAAGCACCTATGGGCCTAATAGTTAATATATGCTGAAGTAATGCTGGAGGCAAAGTAATGCTGAAGGCAAAGTAATGCTGGCTGAAGACAAAGTAGGGTCTTTGATGAACATCATCAAAGACCGCCTGTTTTGGATCATCACAGATCACCCGTTAAGGATCGTCAAAGATCACCCGTCCCGAATCATCAAAGGTCACCCGTCAAGGATCTTCAAAAGTACACCTGTTAAGGATCTTTAGTTCACAACTGTACCGTCGCAATAAACAACACCAAGTATATTGCTGGACTTTAAGCTCGTCTTGTTGTTTTATTATTGATTGTTCAATAATTTTCCGAGCACATCGGTGGAATATTTTAACCTCTTCTTATTCTGTGATTAATAATTGCATAATTAGTATTCGAGCATATCATTGGATTTTAATCCCCGTGTTATTCTGTAATTAATAATTGTTTGATAATTATTCTAGCATATCGGAGGACTTTTCACCTCTGAGTAATCTTTGATTTTTGTTGAGCTTGCACTTGGAGTTTTTTTTTTTAAAGTTCCTATTCAACATAACGAAATATTTTACATTGATCTGAACCTTTTTCTGGTCAGTGTCTCATTATAAAGGATGTGAGCCGCCTTAACTGATGCTCTTCCATTTTAGAATTGAATTCTAACAATCGGTGTGCCGTAGGTGATAAATCTATTAATGTCGGCACGTCGTTGGTCATAAATTGATTAGTGTCGGCTCGTCGTTGGTCATAAATTGATTAGTGTCGGCACGTCGTTGGTCATAAATTGATTAGTGTCAGCACGTCGTTGGTCATAAATTGATTTATCTCGGCACGACGTTGGTCATAAATTGATTGATGGCGGCACATCGTTGGTCATAAATTGATTGATGTCGGCACGTAGTTGGTCATAAATTGATTAATGTCGGCACGTCGATGGTCATAAATTGATTGATGTCGGCACGTCGTTGGTCATGAATTAATGTCGGCACGTCGTTGGTCATAAATTTATTAATGTCGGCACGTCATTGGTCATAAATTGATTTATGTCGGCACGTCGTTGGTCATAAATTTATTAATGTCGGCACGTCGATGGTCATAAAATGATTGATGTCGACACGTCGTTGGTCATAAATTGATAAATGTAAGAATATATGTGTACAAAACGTACAAAATCTAACCCCAATACAGCCAGAGCAAATAGTGTCTTAACTGAAGGTGTTATTACAACTGATACAAATACAGGCTTTACTATCAAAATCACTTTAGTGAATGTTTATGCTCACCCTGCCGATATTATAGCAAGGCACTTGTAATCACTTTCTATAACAAAAACAACGCTAACTACGCAACAATATATTGATTACCTTAACTCTACAACATTTTTACGAATTTCAGTGGACAACTAACCTACATAATCCCTTATTACAAGAAGAACAAGCTATCACCACAGAGTTGCCTCCTTTCTCCTACATGATGGCATCGACTGTGTCCATCTTGAAGAAGGCTTCGCTGAATAGCTTCATGTCGTTGCTGATGTTGCAGAGCAGCTTCTTGATCTGGAACTTGGAGTCCAGGGTCTCGATAGACTGCGTGTAGGGGTTGTAACGAACAGAGAAGGGGCGAGGGATGGTGGCGGAAAACTCACTGAGGAAGTGAAGAACAAGGTCAACCAGAATTGATATGATTAGATTGCAGTGTTAACTGTCAGAAGGAAAAAATATCAGATCGGATATATGCGTAAAAATGTCAATCACATTTGATTATAATTGGAAAGAAGCTTGTTTTCTGTCGACAAACTTAGTACTAGTGCATTCTGTGCATGATAGTTTTAGCTGGATCGTATTGTGTTGTCTGCTATAATAGGTGCCTATCTGGAACTACGATCCAAGTGATTGTAATTCGGTTCTCGTACAGAAGAATTGGAAAGCGTATAGTATGAGTGAGGTTAATATTTCGGGACTAATCGAAATGACGGTTATACTTATCTTCATCTGAATCCAACATATATAAAAAAAAAAGTTTTTTTTTTCAAATGATTACCGTCAGAAATAACGAGATTTACTTATTTATCGATCAATTAACCATCTACGTGTTGACAATACTTTCCACTATGATACACACATAACTTTCTCTGAAGCAGCTTTCTGTGTCTCAACTCACATCATCTTCTGCTGGGCGTCAAGGAAGCTGTCCGCGACATAGTATAGAGGCTGGTACTGGGTGATGGGGTACTTCGTCTCGCCGGTCTTGCTGGGTTCGAAGGGCAGGAACTGAGGAGCGTCACTCATGGCGTGCTCCAGCTCGCCGAAGGAGGACAGCAGGCCGGCACCGTACGCTTTGATCTCGCCATTTTGACGGCACACTCCGTACTCAACAGTGAACCAGTAACACTGCAAGTGGGGGACAGATTAGATTAGTGACCTGTGTTATAAGATTAGTGACCTGTGTTATAAGATTAGTGACCTGTGTTATAATATTAGTGACCTGTGTTATAAGATTAGTGACCTGTGTTATAAGATTAGTGACCTGTGTTATTAGATTAGATTAGTGACCTGTGTTATAAGATTAGTGACCTGTGTTATAAGATTAGATTAGTGACCTGTGTTATGAGACTAGTGACCTGTGTCATAAGATTAGATTAGTGACCTGTATTATAAGATTAGATCAGAGTGACATAGGTTTCAACAAGGTAATCAGCGCAGCAGAAGAGGCACTGTGAATCGTTTTCTGTATCATGTTGAGTTGGGTTAATTTATGCAACAAACGATAAGGTGGAAGTTGCAGGCATACAAAAATGACATATTGAGATTGTGAGAACAAGTAAACTACTGTTCTAGATAATAATACTCTTTCAGATGATGTGCTGTTTATGACCTATCAAATGCTACTACTGGAATACATTCCTTGTCTAACAAAATAAATTATAAAGAAATCACATTATAGCTCATTGAGAGGGGGCTAGATAGATTCAGCAGACAGCTCCGTGATGGTCATAATCAGCAAATGTAAAATTGTCCATCGAATAGGCTAGTCAGATTCCAATGACGTCTCCTTGATAATACAAAAACTTAATTCGCCTGTGGACAATTGAGAGAAGGCTAGTCAGATTCAGAGGACAACTCTCCGATAATATAAGAGCCTCATCAGCCTAGGGACAAATGAGAGGGACTGATCAAGATTCAGAGGACACATCCTTGATGATCCTACCGTGGCAAGCTTTTCGATATAGTCATCAGGTGCTCCAAGGGATGCCAGGCCGATCTCCTGTGAGAACTGGGCGAAGTTGGGGTCGGCGAAGAGTGGGGCGTGCCCCAACAGTTCGTGGCAGATGTCAGGCTCAGGGGTGTACTTGGGGTTAGTGGGGTGTCTGATGTACTGCGTGCTGTGGAACACACGGAACGCCAGGCCTGCGAAAAAGGCACAAAAAAGGGTTTGGAGGTGATCTTACTCCATTCTATGTACCTATCTATCTGGAGCACATAATCTTACTCCATTCTATGTACCTATCTATCTGGAGCACATAACATTTTCCTCAACTCTAAGATTAGATTTTTTTTATGGTATTTACAATCGCTTTGTACAAGTATAACTTGTCTGGGGAAAACTTCTACATGTTTTGTCCCTCCACGGCATTCTTGTAGTTGTCTGAATTTCAACTGAGAATTCTGTTCATTTAAGTCTCTGCAGTATCATCAAAAACAAATTTGTGGATTTTTTTTTCTACCCGATTAGCTTCCAAGTGGCTTGAGAATCGTTACTGTTTTGTAACATCCATGAAGTACATTATTTCCGTATTTATAATTATTATGCTAATATATTTTTAATAAACTCGCTCACTAACTTTAGGTAGACAAACGTGGAATGTGTGGTATTTAAAAAAAGTTCACATATAATTCAATTGTTGTGGGCTATCTCTTAGATATGCCATAACCTAATAATTTGTTTAGCAAAGAAGCAGATTGAATAGACCTGTATTGTCTTCGGTTTTCAGACTCGGAAGACGTGTGGTAAACGCATGGCTTATCTAAGAGGTAGCCCACAACAATTGAATTATATGTGAACTTTCTTTACCTACAGTTAGTGATCAAGTTTAAAAAAAATATAATATCATACGAATTATAAAGGCGAGAATAATGTATTTCATGGATGTTACATGATAATAACGATTCTCAAGCCACTTGGAAGCCCTGCTGCTGACAACGGATTAACGGACCGCTCTCGTGACCCAGAGTGTGTGTTGCGGGGTTACCGGCGGAACCCTTTAGCACAAAAGGGTTAAGTTGTGTGAGTGTGACCGTATAAGGGTGTAAGGTGCGCCTTGCCGTCAACCACCCCTCTTTCTTGGGGGATTCAGCCTAGTGTCTGCATCTGTATGAAGTCTACTATGCAATATTTCATAGCTATCGAGAGGACCCACCTGCCAAGAAGTCCCTGGACGACAGAAGTCCTGCCACAGGCCGTAGAGTGAAGCCCGTGCAGTCTGTTAGAGTGAACACATCATCACTCAAATAGTTTAGTGCGCCGGGGTTCAACGAGCTTAAAAACTGAACTATGCTTATGGCAACGACAAATATTCGATTGCAAAGCAAGTTGAATTACCTAAAGTATTGACAGCACTCCCGTTTGTTTACTCGAGATGCGCAGATTGCGATGCTAACTAAATGCACGTCATGCAAGACAACACTAATGCACGTCATGCAAGACAACACTAATGCACGTCATGCAAGACAACACTAATGCACGTCATGCAAGACAACACTACAATGCCATCACAAGAATTCGATGTTTAGATTCCTAAAGATGGAGAAAATATTAAAATAAACTATATCACTTTTTCAGATCTTTGTTAATTCAAGTTTATCGCTTTATGGGTAAATAAACAAAGATTATCGAATACAAGTTTGTAACCTCGTTAGCTGTAATAAAACTCGCAATATTTTTAGTATGAATCTCGCAAATCAAGACATAAAGTCATACAAAGAAATACATTCCTTAAAATGTTCAGCTATTCAATGATGCTAACCTTTCAAGAAATCCGAAACGTCTTGCAGCTGAGGGATATTGTCTTCTCTGTACCCACAATTCTGTATCAACAGGGGGAACACCCTGTTGTGTTCTGCGCACGCGTGCTTCCCATACATCTTCGTCAGGTTCCTGAACACAGCCCCCCAGGTCTTGACCTCTTCGTCGGTGTAGTCGATCCGCGGGATCATTTCTCCGCTGAACAGAATTGATCACAGTTTCAAATGAATATGTCCTACTAGTCAATTGACTGTGGAACCGAAGCTTAGGAATATAGGAAGTGCTGGTTTGCTTACATTATCTAGATATACTTTCAAAGTATCCTTTTGTCCATTTTCCTTACGGAAATCGGGAATAGTAATAAATAAAGGAATTCACTCTAGTTAGCCCAATATATATGATGAGTTACGTTGACTCAGTAGCGGAGCGGGATTATGAACGAAACCAGGCAATAATAAGTTTAGCAAGTGGAACGTTTGAAGAATACTGAATTACGAATACTGCATTAAGGAAGAGACAACAACTCGGTTGGGGTGATGTTCTTCAGCACCGAATTTTTAAAATGAGGTGGTTACTTTTGATATAGATAACACTATAATTTGTATATATATACTAGGAAATTCAAGTCCAATACACTTGGTAGTTTGTTATCAATATTGATTCCGATGCACGTAAATTTGTTTAATTCTTTCTATAATATAAATAGTAGTTGATGCTAACTAAAAGCAAATACAAAAAACTGGAAGTTAACAAACTTAGCACCTAAACACCATAAACATAATACTCTTGATATTCAACATTACAATACCATTTTTTTTTTCATTCTAACAGTCAAGATGCAGTTTCCAATTTTTTTTTTCTTTAATCCGTCAACTTCAGTATTTACTATCTCCTATCTGGTCACTTACTGTCTGAAGTTGTAGGCGATGTCAGCAAAGTACTGGGGCCTAGCCCTGTACACGCGGTCAGTATTTACTATCTCCTATCTGGTCACTTACTGTCTGAAGTTGTAGGCGATGTCAGCAAAGTACTGGGGCCTAGCCCTGTACACGCGGTCAGTATTTACTATCTCCTATCTGGTCACTTACTGTCTGAAGTTGTAGGCGATGTCAGCAAAGTACTGGGGCCTAGCCCTGTACACGCGGTCAGTATTTACTATCTCCTATCTGGTCACTTACTGTCTGAAGTTGTAGGCGATGTCAGCAAAGTACTGGGGCCTAGCCCTGTACACGCGGTCAGTATTTACTATCTCCTATCTGGTCACTTACTGTCTGAAGTTGTAGGCGATGTCAGCAAAGTACTGGGGCCTAGCCCTGTACACGCGGTCAGTATTTACTATCTCCTATCTGGTCACTTACTGTCTGAAGTTGTAGGCGATGTCAGCAAAGTACTCCGCCTAGCCCTGTACACGCGGTCAGTATTTACTATCTCCTATCTGGTCACTTACTGTCTGAAGTTGTAGGCAATATCAGCGAAGTACTCCGCCTAGCCCTGTACACGCGGTCAGTATTTACTATCTCCTATCTGGTCACTTACTGTCTGAAGTTGTAGGCGATGTCAGCGAAGTACTGGCGCCTGGCCCTGTACACAGGGTCTGTGAAGCCGGGGTGGTCGGAGTCAAGCTCGTTGCCGTACGAAAGAATCTGGTTGGCGAACCGGTCAAGTTCCTTGATTTTGCGAGGGTACCAGGGTACGGTTTCTGGGAGTGGGACAACGAACAGTAAGACATGGGTGATCACAGTAGACTTGTATTACGTTCAAGAAACGAGTAATAACAGGTCAAACACGGATATAATTGCCGCAAGGATGTTTCTTATAAGCTTACACTCATCAACCATCTTTACAAGTACCTATGATATTGATAAACAAAGTACAAATCACCATCATTTCCGAAATGGTGTTTTTTCTGCGTACAGAATAATATAAATCACACATCATGTGCGCCCACACTTCTGAGGTGACACAACGTTGGATTCTTTGAAAAGTGATGAGTTGAGGGCAGAATCGCACCACCATCGAACGCAGGAAATTTGCAGCCTTTCGATGACTGTGATCGGGTAAAGCAGCGACCGCTATCGTGATTCTGGTTTTGGAAATGCCCTAAATCATTGACTGCGATAATAATTCACCAGCACAGGGGCCTGCATGGAAGGGTTTATAGAGCAGTGTCGGTATTGGTCAGTGCTTGAATTGGTCAACCAAATCTTAGATTTTGAGTTACCTATAACTATTTTACACCGATATAACCCGTTGACATTTCAACGTTTCGATACTTTTTTTGTCCTCGGTACATGGAAGATACCCGCCGATGAAACCCTTTCCCAAGCAGCCCCAGTTGAGTAGTGGCATTTCTACCTTTGTGTCCTCGATGAGCCCTGGAGACCACTTGGAAGTAGTTGCACATGGACTTGAGTTCCTTCATCGCACTCTCCAAGTCGCCACTCCATGAGTTGCACTCGACCACAAACTCGTACTTGGAGGCCCTCTGACTCGGACGCGACTCGATGTGGAGGAGGTTGACTCCGTGGCTCTGGGGAGTACAGAAATTGGAAGAGTTTTAGATCTCTGTTCAAGGTTCATGACTCAGACGACAACAGAAAGTGTAGCAGCATAGAAGTTTCGATGGGCACTGAAGATCGCAAAAATGAAAAATTGTTGATGAGATCCACAAATGGTGTGCACGCGAAACGCCTTGGTTAACGGTAAATTCTGATCTACAAACTACCGAAAGGGAAAGTAGTTGATCCAAGACCACACACGATTTTAGTTTACATTTGAGCTGTAGAGATATTCTATAAGTATGCAACAAGTTAAATTATTAGTTCACTTGGCTTTAATAACAAGAAGTACCAAATATTTCGCACCAATAATTAAGATAGAACCAAGTAGCGCGGCATCATCAAGCAGAGTTGACATATTTCATGAAGTGAGAGCGACAAAATAGACAGTCATTCATTCCCCCATCGTAGTAATGATTAGGTTTCTACGTGGACCATTTAGGAGTAGGTCCCTACGTGGAAACCAATCATAATTAGGTTCCTACGTCGACCATTCATGGGTACGTTCTCGCGTGAAATTCTTACCTCGAAGACTTTAAGTGCCCTCGCCAGTGCTCCGACCTCTTCCTGCATGGAGAAGATGAGGAAGGTGCTCTTGACCGCCTCCATGCCTTCAAGGATGTAGTTTCCACCCTCCATCAGCTTGGGGGACTGCAGGAGAGAAAACAGAAGGTGTGTATAGAATGGTGTGGTCATGACACGAAAAGAAACGAAAATATAATAAAAAATATTTAACCGGAAATTAAACAACAGGCAGAGAAAATGAAACGACTGAAAGCACAATTCAGGCCTGCCTTCAATGAATCGTCCAATACAACGACAGTCAACACGGATACCCAGCGGCTGGCTATTGAATCAAAATTGGAACACGTGTTGAAACAATTACACGATGTTAAACATCTGATGAACAGCGAACTAGCAAAAGTCAAAGAAACTGCTGAGGCCACCCTAAATCAAGTGGAAGAATTGCAAGTGCACCTAGACTCTGAATTGACCAAGAAGCTTACAGTTCTAGACGAAGAGACCAATAACAGCACCAAATCGACTGAAAATTCATTCAAAGACAGCGAGGCATCGTAAACTACGGTAGTGAGCAAGAGGCAGTCACGCTGTGACAATGCACCTCACGTTCGGCCACCATCTCACCATATCCGACACGACATACGTAACTGTTTTGGCGTATTGCCCGATGAAATGAACTCTCAGAATGCAGAGGAAATTTGTGGGATTGGCGATTACAATGTCACTTCCCTGATTACAATGTCACACGGCACAGTATCAATCCAAGTGGTTGGTAAACATATAAAATGTCAAATCATCCTCGTCTATCGACCCCCAAAAAGCAAGGTTGCAGATGACATCGACCTTAATAACTTACAACACCCTCATCGATGTCTCCCACTACGCCTGATCGATTTTGCAGACGATAAATCACTCTATCTCACTGATTGATTTGGTTATATACTTTTATTCTATTTTTCGTTTCTTTTCGTGTCATAACCATCACTCTTTCGCACTGTGTGATGTGGTTAAATCCTTTCTATTATATTTTTCGTTTCTTTTCGTGTCATGACCTTCACTCTATCTCATTGTTTGATGTTTACAAGTGTTTACAAGTGTAGGAAGACAACAACAGGCCTATTGGCCCAAACTAGGCTGCCTTTTGATAGCAAGAGGATTAGTGCCATTTCTGTTTTTATAACATCAAGAAAGGGAAAGGCTTAGCTATTTAACGATGATTTATGTAGAAGTTATTGGGCCGAGACTTAAACGTTTCGATTGTATTGCTGTTTACAACCTCCGTGGAAGTTCGTTCCGTTCTTCGACAGCTCTATACGTGAAGACATTGCGCGTGATGTCGAGTGAGAAACGTTTCCCAACGATTTTGTATCCATTGTTCCTGGTCACTCCGTTCGCATTTAGAGTGAAAAGGCTCGCTCGGTTGGCGTTTTCCTTACCCTTCATATTCTTCCACACTTCAATCCAGTCGCTCTGACTCGACGATAAATTCATGACCCTTACAATGTTGAATACATGTTGCTATTCCTATTTTTTTTTAATTAAATAAATGACGTAAAGTTGGCATTACAAAAATAAAATGCATTGGTCAGCATATAGTTATTTATGGACATTTTAGACGTCATTTGGACATTAACCTAAAGTATACATTCCATTGCTCCAATAATGGCATGTAGATATTGTCCGCCTCTAATATACGAGTCCCCGCCGGCTTACAGGTAACACCACTGAGCCTCTGATGAGCGTATTACTTATTAATACGAGGCTTTTAATTATACGTCAAACGTATGTTTTGAACACGGCGCCTCTCAAGGAGAACCCAACTGGTGTCTGCAGTAAAGCTAACCTTTGGCACTCTCTCGTAAGGGTTAATAGGGGTGATGAATCAGTCGCGCTCGCCAATAAGGGTTATTAGGGGTGATGAATCAGTCGCGCTCGCCAATAAGGGTTATTAGGGGTGATGAATCAGTCGCGCTCGCCAATAAGGGTTATTAGGGGTGATGAATCAGTCGCGCTCGCCAATAAGGGTTATTAGGGGTGATGAATCAGTCGCGCTTGCCAATAAGGGTTATTAGGGGTGATGAATCAGTCGCGCTTGCCAATGAAATTCGTGAATTGCGATAAATTTAAATCAATATTAACCCAGAGATATCATTTAACCCCGAATGCCCACAAGCTGTTAACGTGGATGCAATGTGCAATATGTTTGCTTAGTTGTGGAGCCTCCATATTTCATCACTTTAAACAGCGCTCAATACTGAACATGAGAATCGTATTTTTTTCGATTGTATGTTATTTTGCTAATAATTATCATTTTACAATGATTGAATCATTTGACTATTTCAGAACCGTTCATAATACTTTGACATAAGCGTAAAAAAAAATCGGACTTTATAAACCCACTTGCAGGCTATCATCAACTTGAGTAGAGTATCTACGAAACAAGCAGTGTTCAGCATGCCATTGCCGACATCACGGCGGCTCGTCCCAAATATCCTTTCTTTCAACATCGTGATATCCCACCCGTTCTTTACGGTGGTCTTAATGAAATAACTGTAGAGCAGCAGAAGTGCATGTAGACTGCGCGACTTCCAGTTGCTTTCACAATAACCACAATGGTAGCTTCCACAATAACCACTATGGTATGCTGACATAAACTGAATAAGAATCTGAAACCCGCAAACCAGAGATGTTAATTAATGATGTGTGTTGCTCAAACATACGCCAAATAAATAAATCAGATAAAAAACAAAAAAGCGACTGACCTAAATGTGTTGTCTGGAAACAAAAGTCGAAAAACGCCTTCTTGGACTTGGAACTGCGTAGGCGAAGTTCTTGTTATTAGTTTGGAAGAACACCGCCTTGAACCGCGAGCAGACACCTACAACCAAAGCAGAAGTGCTATTGCGACTGACGAGTGCTAGGCCTGTGCGTCTTCTTATATGCTCTGGCTCGGCAGCTTGTATTACCCTGACGCTGTTTCTCCGGATGCGCTACGGCGTCACACGCCGACACTCCATAACAGGCGCTACGCCCGAGGCATCGTGTACTGGGAATAACATTGTGCGCATTCTTTTATTGGAAGTATGCACACCAAATTCATTCTTCGTGAAGTTACTTAGAAACGTATGTCAAGCAAATGAATAGTAAAGCCAAAAGTTTCATCTTACTAATAGGGGATGCGGTGTCTATTCAGTTTTGATTCCTAATTAATAGGAGAGTAGGAAGTTTTCATTAAGGACTTCATAGCCGTAGTGATCTCGCCATAATAATAGTAATAATAACGGTTTTATTAAAAATCAACATGGGCATAGCATTATAATTGAGCCATCATATTTCATGGATACAGTGAGAGCATGGTGATAAAATTACCGCAACTAAAAAATATGAACTTCAAATCTTTGTTCAAGGGGGTAGCAAAGTTTCATACAAATTAGTTAGAATGTCACCAGCCCATCCTCCTTTGTGACATATACTCCGAGTATGGCAGGATTTTTATTCATTAGTAAGAACAGTTGAACATGAATATCACTTCAGAGACGTATTTTAGTGTTTTAATCCAATTGGATGGCTGGGTTTCCTTACCTTTTATGTAATTATGGTTAAAATACCTCTACCATTTCCGGTGTATTTCCGCAACAATATTTTTCTGCAGACAAGTACTACTTCCCTTCTGCAATCTCGGTAGTTAGCTACACAAGGTCTTTGAAGATAACTAAACAGCGTTTCCGTAAACATTCTGTAGGCTGGTTGGAAGGAGTTGGAGCCACCGGGCGACAAATGCACAGACGTGAAAATTATCGGAGTTGGTGTTCTGAGATCTTTCACCTAGCGAATGACGAACGGTGCTTCTCAAGTGCGTTTTTACCCTGCATCGAATGCTTTTTTACCCTACAATTCATTTCTGTGATTGAAGGGTGCAGCGACAGTGTCTCGAGGGTGAATGGTTTGGTCAGCTTGCGTATATGTTTCGTCAGCTCAGTCTAGTTGATGTGGTCGACCTGACTCAAGGGCACCGTGATTGGGGAGATCATTTTGACCGCTAATGATTGATTTGACTTGGCGACATGAAATGCCAAAAGCCATTTGAACGAACGTGGGGTTTTAGCAAGGAAAAGTCACTTACACTGTTTCCTTCCCTTTTTCCAGAGAACACCAGATGATATGACATTGCTATAGTACCTTGGATCACTTTAAATCCAACTGAAGTACGTTGCCATAAAATCATAATAAGCATTCGAGATGCTTCATTGAGAAACGATACGTGTTTTTTAATTATAAGGGACAAATATTGGATGCGTCCTATCTCATCCGAATTTATTCTACCAATTTGGAAATAGTGTGATACATGTCAGTGTGCATGGGACGATACGATATCGGCCGATAATCACAGGGTAGAAAATAGGTCAATCTTTGCCCTGGGGTGCACGTTGACCTTACACAACAAGGCTCATACGTCGTAGGGTGAGATGACACTGACGGAGCGCTTGCGACTAGCCTGGACTGCGACACAAGACTACGGAAGACCTAAACGAAGTCAGAGAATGCCATTCACAATATGAGCATGTACGGTGAGTGTATCGCGAGGTATATGGTGAATGTATGGTAGTGTATGCTGAGTATGATAGTGTATGATGCATGTATGGTGAGTGCAGTACGAGTGTATGGTGAGTGCAGTACGAGTGTATGGTGAGAATGGTAGTGTATGGTGAGTGCAGTACGAGTGTATGGTGAGAATGGTAGTGTATGGTGAGCGCAGTACGAGTGTATGGTGAGTGCAGTACGAGTGTATGGTGAGTGCAGTACGAGTGTATGGTGAGTGCAGTACGAGTGTATGGTGAGAATGTTAGTGTATGGTGAGTATCTGGTGATTGTACGGCGAGTGTATGGTAGTGCTTGGTGAGTGCATAGTAGTCTATGGTGAAAGTAGGGTAGTGTATGGTGAAAGTAGGGTAGTGAATGGTGGGTGCACGTCAGTGTATGGTGAGTGCTTGATGGTGATTGGTGAGGGTAGTGAATTGTGATTATGGTAGTGTATGATGAGTGTATGGTGAATGCATGGTGAATACATGGTGAGTGTATTGTGAGTATTGGATGAATACATGCTGAGTTTATTGTGAGTGTATGGTTAGTGTATAGTGAGTGTGCGGTGAGTGTATAGTGAGTGTATAGTGAGTGTGCGGTGAGTGTGCGGTGAGTGTGCGGTGAGTGTCTGGTGACTTTATGGCAGAGTATGGTGAGTGTATGGTGAGTGTATGATAGTGTATAATGAGTGTACGATACTATATGGTGAGCGTATGGCTGTGCATGGGTAGTGTTTGGTAATGTATGGAGAGTGTGGTAGTGAATGATGAGTGTATGGTAGAGTATGATGAGTGTAAAGTAGTGTCTGATGAGTGTAGGGTAGTGTATGGTGAGTGTAGGATAGTGTATGATATAGTGTATGTTATTGCATGATGGGCTTGCTTGTGTATGGTGAATGTATGGCGAGTGTATGGGCATGTCATATACATATTTTTTGTCTGATTCAGGTTCATTGATTTAGATTAAGCACGAATCCACATAAACAAACGCTGAATGCACACTGATCCATTTTTTTTTTCGAGTTCCATAATAAGGAATGAGCAGCAGAAGCGAGACAGAGAGCAAGCCGAACAGAAGCGTATCTTAGAATAATTGCTAAGAGGCATTTAAAGCGCAGTGACATGACGGCCTGTTTTATTGCTATTGCTATGAGGCATCCAATGCGTGGTGACATGACTGCCTGTATTTTATTGCTATTGCTATGAGGCATTCAATGCATAGTGAGATGACGGCCTGTGTTCTATTGCTATTGCTATGAGGCATCCAATGCGCGGTGACATGACTGCTTGTGTTTTATTGCTATTGCTATGAGGCATCCAATGCATAGTGAGATGACGGCCTGTGTTTTATTGCTATTGCTATGAGGCATCCAATGCGCGGTGACATGACTGCTTGTGTTTTATTGTTATTGCTATGAGGCATCCAATGCGTAGTGATATGACGGCCTGTGTTTTATTGCTATTGCTATGAGGCATCCAATGCGCGGTGACATGACTGCTTGTGTTTTATTGCTATTGCTATGAGGCATCCAATGCGCGGTGACATGACTGCTTGTGTTTTATTGCTATTGCTATGAGGCATCCAATGCGCGGTG
>SDVV010010709.1:0-16138 GCA_016164225.1 Gammarus roeselii
ATGTAAACATACTATTTATTGTTTGACAATCCGAAAGCTGTCCGTCCGTCCGCACGCCCGCAGCGTTGAAAATTGACAGTCGCCCGAATGACTCCGTTCGTCCACGAAACATGACGTGCAAAAAATCTCATACATTTTTTATGATCATCATGATTCATCCGCCCGTAAAGCATGGGTGCAAACTCCGTAGACTTTGTTAGATTAGTCATGATTCGCGTCTTGTGTCCCTTCTATGTACTAAGATCCTGATGGAACGACTTTTGGCAGCAGAGTCGATAAAAGATAGTTGCAATCAATCCCTTCGTACGAGAAAGGGAAACAGTTTTCCAATGGAAGAGACAAAGTTTTCATCAACGGCCTGTGCACTGGACCCACGTGGATAACCCCAAACCACCTAATGGATGTTGATATGGGACCCGACACTGCTCCATGCCCCTGTTGCCACCAGGTGGCAATCGGTATGAAACACTTACTTATTGACTGCAGTGCACTTTTAGCAGCACGACGAGCTTTCTTAAGCCCCCCGTGCAACCTACGAAGCCTGCACACTGACCTCGTCTATCGGAAAAAAACTAATCTTTCGGAAAACATACCAGACTAGCAATATGAGTTTGTTGAAGAAACCATCCGTAGTTAGATTCTCCCCGTTCCTGAGCGCACTCGCCTGTTTGTATATCACAGCTAAAGCTTCTACATGACTTCTACATGACATCGGGCACGAAAGTGTGCGAACCCACCAGAATCTACGGATCTTCGTGCACTACGAGGGAGCGTGCGAAGACTCGCGTTGAGGCTCCGGTGGAAATGAGGCCCTAATTAAATCACACATTACCGAGACTGGTTCCCTATCATCAACATACATATAACATCTCGATGGAAAAACTTGTGGCCACAGAGTAGACAAAAGATGCTTGCAGGTAAATCCTCTGTAGGGGAATCGGAAACTAAGTTTTTCAATAGAAGAGACCAAGTGATCATTAACCGCGTTTGCACGGAACACTCGTGGATAACTCACTACTATCTAGTGGACGTAGACACCGAACCTGATGTGCCACTATGTCCCTGTTGCCACCAGGTGGCAATAAGTGTGAAACACTCTCTAATTGATTCTAATGCACTCGCAGCAGCCCGATGAGCTATCTCAAGCCCCCGTGCAACCTACAAAGCCTGCTCACTGATACAACATCCTGGTAAAAAAATGATCACTTTCGAAAAACATACCGGACTACATGAAGCCGTGTGAAACCAGTCTTGTTTTAATCCTCCTCGTTCCTGAACGCTCTAGCCTGCTTGCATACAAAGTTTCTGTTCTAATATGATCTCGTGCTCGAAGGTGTGCGATCCTACCAAAATCAACGGCCCTCCGTGCATTACGGGAGAGCGTGCGATGACTCGCGCTAAGGCCCTGGTGGAAGCGAAACCCCAAAAACTTGACTATGATAAATTTCTGAAATATTGTAGTTCCGTCGAAATATAATCATCATTGTCCTACCCTGATAAAATATATTTCATAAATAAGATTTAAATTAAACCATCTGAACAATAATTTGGTCGCACCACATTTCAGAAAACGAACTGCCTAAGATCCTTCTTATACCAGGGGATTCAATAGTGGAATAAACTCACCTAACAATCTCAAACTTTATTTAGAATCGAAAGCTTCTATGTTTAAAATAAAAAAATCGCTTCTCAATTTTCAGTAACCCTTGTAAGTTTCGTGTACCTTTTCGATCCATTTTTTCGGTACTAACACTAACTGTTGGCGTGTTGTTGGCCCGATCATGCTTGTGGGTGTGCCGGGGTGTTGCGGTGTTAGATTGTGTTATCCACGTGCTTGTTCATTTTACAGTGATCAGTCTCCCAATTAATAAATTTTAAGCCAATGCGACCTTCTTTCTTGTGGGGTTTTACCTGTTCTTTAGTACTGTTTTTCATCTGTGTTGTAACTCCTCCCGATTAGCTCAATCGAGCTGCCTGTGTACTATGTTAGATGCGTGTTATGTCAACAATAAACTATATTATCATATTAATATAGTAAATACTACCAAGAATTTTTGAGGCTACTCGATATTCAATATCCAGATTTCCATCATATGCAGTGACTGCTCCAAAAGCGTCAAAGAAGTGGGAGCTGTCGCTGTGTGCGGAGCAGCCTCAATCACATTCGGCTATCCTCCCACAAGAAGCCTTTGTCTTCTCAGCAGAGCTGTTCGCGCTTGAATAAACTATCTCAATTATAACAGTAAATCTAGTCAGATTCCGAGACAGACTCAGTGCACTCACTCAGCACGAAACGCTGCATGACATTCACTGTTACGGTGTGGCTCTCTTCCTCTTAGTTAGCTTGGAACGTCCAGGTAGGTTTCTTATACTATTAGTCTGATCTCTTTCTTATGTTGTTGTAAATAATGTAGTTTGTCCTGTTTCATTTCAGATTTTATGACCTTACCATTCAACGATATTATGTACAGTATGCTCTTTATATACTATGTCGAGCCGAATACGAGGCCAATCTCTTATTCACTATTATCAGCACTAACCACAACAATCTAGGAAATGACGCCAATCGCAACCGATGGATATATTATTGGTGTCACTACTCGGTAAGCATCTGCATAGTTTAATGTAGCTAAGTTATAAGTAATTTCTGTGGTCCCCTTCAAGTGCAATATTAGCCTGAGGTTTTGATGAAATTCGATAGTATTTTTATTTCTTTGCGGTGTGTGGTGGAGCATTACCGTGTTTGGTCTGCTATCCGAGTAACCGTTGGACAGGCCCTGAGGCTGCAATGCTCGGCAAGGCTGTAGGTGGTCCTTTGTGGTCTTGCTTGTTCACCATACGGATGCTCTGGTTATTGGGATTGGGTGATCTGCTGTTCTACCCAGGCAAGTTCTTTGGATGTGGCTTGTTGATCAATTTTCAACCATTAATATAGCTGAGTACTTCCGACTAGTTTTGTGATAGTCTTCTGCTAAAGCGTTAGTTTCCATCGTTCATTTTCTTCCTTATTATTTTATTCTATTCTCATTTTGCAGTTGTCCCAATCCCTAATTTGTCCGTTTCAAAATTTCCTTTTTCTGCTGAGCTATTCTCATTCTCTTCCCCTAGCACCTATGCACCTCATCATTCTCTTAGCCCCTAGCACCTATGCACCTCATTTTTTTTTAATGAATTCTTATCAGTCTTCAAGCCCAATCTTTTATTCGAATTATAGTACTCTGATTTTTTCTGTTATTGAAGTTATTAATTTAAAATAATAAATTAAATTATACGTAGCTGTATGAAAGTATCATAACCTTCTCTGAAATATAATATTGAAATTAATTGGTAAACTACATCCCGAGCCGTTAACGTGACTTAGGGAGCCCACGAGGAAGCCTACACTAGTCCGGCGAGCCAACTCCACGAAGATGCCTTGCCTGCGGTGGCGGCGTCTGGGGCTCCGGTCCCAGTTAAAGTTCCTCAACCCACCCTGTTTCATATCCTCACCGGTGAAAACGGCGCTGTCTCTGTGCTGTCGACGTGGACGCTGCCTGCGCGTTGCCCAGGCCTCAGGCCCTTCAAGACTTTCAAGACACCAGAGCCACAGCATACACACTTTTTTCATGGAAAAGTGAACAATCACCTTCATCTCACTCCTACAAAACATCCCTCTCCCATGCTGCAAGTAATGAAGCTACATGTAGCTACATGTCCTCGGTTACAATTTTACCATACGGGCGGTCGATTGTCGATTGCCACACAACCCACGCAGTTGATTCAGATAGCAGCCATAACGCTCTACCCCGCCACTAAGCCGGTCACCTCTTCCTCTCCCGCCAACTCCCCTGTCTCAACATGCACGTGTCGGTGTGTACCGGGGATTTCTGACGGCGCGCTGGCGTGGTTTCCACCGCCGCATGTGGAAACCGGGTCTAAGCAACAACAACCTTTCCATGGCAACGTTCCCAATTTATCCATGGTTGGTCCACGTCTCTAGAACACCCCGCCTTAAGCAAAATACAACACGACCTCTAGAATGTCAGAGGCAGGCCAAGCGGTCGAGTTTTGCTGGACCCCGGGACACATGGGAATATTGGGTAATAGCTTGCATATTCTCTTTCTAAACTGGCGCTATCATCAACTGCCATTTAACATCCCGATGGTATGATACGTGCAACACAGCGGACAAAACATGCTCTGGTACATACACGCTTCCAGTGTATGTACCAGCCTATACGAAGCAGTGTGAAAACGAAGTAGCGGTGCAGGCGGTTCTGCTTCCATCCCACAATGTACCATATCATAATAGAAGTAAAGCACAGAAACGACGATCCGTTTGTGTAGCTACGCATAAACCCTTTTTCGTAAAAATATTATTCCTGTATGTACCAGCGTGCATATATACCACAGTCGATTTTTTTTAATTTTTATTTCGAGTAAGCTATTGTTTCCGCCCACCCCGGTGTGCAAACCTCTCAGAACTGTTAATCATTGCGCACTGCGGGGTAGGGGAAGCTCACAAAGACTGGCGACATAGCTCCTGTGGAGTTGGACCTCTTGTTCTAATCTAACCATCCTTTAGAAATCAGTATCTAACAAATTTTCTCGAAATGATTGGAAGGAAGCTGAGTGGGCAGAAGCTGCACTTACAAACACTCCTTGAGAAGAGGTAGTATATAGCTACCTTGCATCCCACCGGATCCCAAACAAAATCACCAATTGTTCGACGGAGAGGAACAACAGCTGTGAAACTAGTATTTTTTCTGGCGTAAGTATAAGACAAGGAATTAAGGATATTCAATTAATTTTGGTATAATGGCATGTTGAAAAAATTACAGAAATTCAGAGTACACAGATGATATGTACCAAGTCTTTGTCAGCCTGAGCTGTTCTGCAAACAACATTTGTTATTGAGATGAATTTATTATTAACTTATAACTAAGATCGTGACGTAACAACATTACATTGATTTAAAGAAGAATATGCAGAGTAAAGTATGGTCACCGTCATTTACTTCATCATGACAATTTACTGTTGCGACTGACATTTGATAAAAGCTTGAGAGTAGAAAATGTCCTACATGAGGTTGTCTATTACATCATTCACACATTGTTTGGCAAATTATGACACCAATTTTGAAGCTAACTGCATAGCTAGCCTGACATGTTACACATGCACACGAAGAAAACATTCCAATAAGTCATAATAGATAGGTATAATAAATGAACAGATTTCTACATGAACGAGATAAGTGGAAATTTGAGCATATGAAAGGGGAAAAGGTAAAATGAATGTATTTATAACAGGAAGCTAATGAATCACGAATACTTGACACGTAAATTGCATAACGGAAGTAAATTACAATTGAAGAATTTCGGCACGTGCAAGTTCTAACGCGTATAATAATCTGCTAAAGTACAAAGGATACCATCTTCCTAGCGTTTATAATGTCATTAATATAGATAAGGAAGAACAAAGGCCCAAGGATCGACCCTTACGGTACTCCTATATTAAGCGTACTGACAGATGATTGTTTATTTCAACTCACAATGGAACTAACTCCATAATGCTGTAATTTCGCGACCAAAAAACTCGTGAATCTTGCAATGGAAGTCTTTGCTGAGGTCCATCAACGTTGCAACAGCGACTTTCTCGCTCTCAAACCCATCAACAACCTCTCCAGCAAATTTTAATAGAGCAGGCTCTTAATTCTTGAAAGCCAAATTGATTTTGACTAAGCAGGTTATTTGAGACAAATGAGGGTTCTAAACTCCGTTATTGCACAATATTCCATTATCATTGCTCCACACCTGTCCGGAATTTGCTTGTTTTTGTTTACCGCGTGGCGGGGCTCTCTCAGGCGCACGACGTGTCCTCGGTTAAACTGGCGGACGGATACTGAACGTGCATTGTTTTCAAATCTATACAGAGCCCGTAATGTGACATAACGGGTATCAACGAGCTTATTCCAGTCAGGTGTGAGCCTAACTGAGCCAGCACCCTCTAAATTTGCCCACCTCAGAGCGCTGTCCACTTCATCAGGTCGCATGAACCACTTCTATTTAGTAGACCCAGACGAATGCCCGGCCAAACATATTAAAACGGAAAATACCTTTGAAGAACTGCTGAGATTGACCATCGTTTAGACCGTCAGCTAACCCGCGGGGCTGCGCCCATCCTCCTAGTGTTGGGGTGGATGGATGATTATTCATTTCATAGATAATTAACACTTTATTTTAGTTTTTTAGTATTTCTTCTTTCATGGGTTCGATTTTTTATCTCTGCCCATTTTTCATGGTGATAAATTTTGAATTGTTTATTATTTATCGAGGTTGGTTGAGACTAGGTGACCCAGAGAATGGTGGGTACTCTCGGGACTCGGGGACCCGTAGTTTTGGGAACCCGGGGATTTGGGAGACAAGGAGGATTTGGGGGGGACCCACTTGGACCCGTCTGGGGCCCTTTGGGACACCCTTGAGACTTCAGGACCCTCTAGAGGAACTGTGGGACCCTCTTGAGGTCCCTCTAAATCCTGGAACCTCTGCTTCCCCCTCCCCACGCTGTGAAACCTCTACACAGAGGAATGTATTTATGTGGAGTGCTTGAGTGGAGAAATTAGTGATCACAGTCCACAGCATTGCTGACACAGAGGGGAGAGCCGGGTCCAGGCTGGTCGAGGTGCGTCGAAATCAGTCTAAACATGTTGAGGCAAGCGAGTTGGGGGCAACGAGCCGAGACTTGCCGAAATGATTTCGAGACAAGCCGAGATGAGCTGAGACGAGGGGACTCGAAGGACCCGGGGAGCTCGGGGACCCGGGGGACTTAGGTTACCCTCCGGAGCTCATCGGGCTCTTTTGAGATCCAAGGAACCTCCGCCCCCCCCCACACACACACCGCTCCCACCCTAAAATACTTTCGTGGAAAAATTAGTTATTGCAGTTCACAAGATACCGGCGCAGAGGGGAAGAGCCGCGTCAAGGCTGGTCGAGGTGCGTTGAGATCAGTCGAAACATGTCGAGACAAGTCGAGTTGGGCGCGACGAGTCGAGACTGGTCAAAATAAGTCGAGACAAGCCCAGATGAGCTGAGACAAAGAGACTCGAGGGAACCGGGGAGCTCGGAGGACTTGGGTTACTCGCATCGGGCTCTTTTGGGACCCGAGGGACCTCTTTCTCACTCACCCTATCCCCCTAAACAACAATCGTGATTTCAATAATCTGAGCAGTTTTTCAGCCCTTGATAAACCTGCCTTTTATTTCTTCTTTGCAAGCCCAAATTTTGTCATCTCGAACAATGCTAATGTATGTGCTAGAGTTCTTGTTGGTGATTGTGTGAATAAGTGTCTTTTCAGTCTGTGCTCCCTCGCGCGTGCACGGACCATTTGTAATTTCTGTGGTTGACGTGGGCCGCGTAGCTATAAACCTTGTGATGCTTTGTGGTTGGAGTTTATCTAATCCGTGAAGCCGTAGACCTTGTACCAACATCGATGATACTATCTGTGCGCACTGGCGCGCGTACATATTACTCATGAGGTTCTGAGGGATTGAAGGCGGAAATTCGTTTCGTCGGAGTCAACTTCTTACCAGAATTAAAGAATTGTACTCTAACCGAACTAGACCATGTGGCTGTAATCATTGTGTTGCGTTGCTGTCGGAGCTTACTTTGTCCGTGCAGCCGTGAACCATGTACCAGTCTCGACGATGCTACCTGTGCGCACTAGCGTGCATAAATATTACTCATGAAGTTCTAAATGACTATAAACGGAGATCCGTCTCGTACTAATGTCTTTCTTGTGCGCACCAGCTCGCACACGGATGTGTGCGAGCCTACTGGAGTCCATGATCGGCGAGCCCTACGGAGGAGCCTCTTATGACTCACGTTGAGGCTCCGGTGGAAATGAGGCTAAAATCAAATCAAATCCACCTAGTGACAAAAGCAGAAGGTTATAGAGCCAGGGATGAGTACCGACGCCTTACAAAACAAAAGTAGACAGCTATCCAATTCCGCATGTTCGCGGATCTACCGTGCAAGTAGACGCATTAAAATGTTTTTCCAATTTTGACTTGAAAAAGCACCAAATATACAATCACCGTCAACGAAGCCGACATGACGAAAACTGCTGTAACAATCCCGTTCGGGTTGTTCGAATACACCCGGGCGTCCCATGGACGAGGTGCTCAGAGGCATGACAATGCCTTTACTTGTGCAGACAATATCCTCATTACGAGCACAACCGAAAACGATCATTACAGTTATACCAAAAATGCCTTTCAACGCCTAAAGGCATACGGCCTAGTTATCAATATGACAAAATGTCGGTTCGTGAGCACACAACTCGAATTTATCGGCCAAACTATTATTAGCAACATAGAACAGCTACCAAACAAGTCGCCGCGATCAGTTTTGCGCAGAGGCAGTACCGCAACCAATGAGTGACAAGTGAGTTTGAAAACACCATCGCATACTGTTTATTGCGTCTATGTTCCTAAGTTACAAGTTAACAGGATATAGAAGCTTATTTTTTGGATGTATCAAAAGAAGAGCTGGTCACCGCTCTAAGCCGAATATCGCTCCGAGACCGAATATCGTCTCGTAAAGGATAAATAAGGCGAGAGCAATAAGGCACCTCAGAGGGATACACCTAGGGGTATCGAAGGCTTACCCGCCTTCCCGAAGCGTCTGCGTTAACCACCAAATTTCATTTGTCCTTTTGTGTAAATATATTTTGAGTTAGAAGATCCCTCCACCGTCCCCCCCTTTCAGTTTGTAGCTACATCCCCTCCCTTGGTGCACAAAGAGGTGAGCCCCCCACTGACACCGGGGTTTTCCAATTAGAATCGAAACCAATTGAAATTGGAAAGATTAGTTAAAAAAAAAATCGGCATCAAATGAAGTCGATATAAAACAAAAATTGTTCACAAAAAAATAGCTTTTAGTCTAGGTGTAAAATTCTATTTAAGTTACTTTTAAGAGCGTATATAAATATACTTATATGCATCTAAATGTATTCGTAAAGAATGCCCCACACTGTCACCTATATCCCCGGGTAGAAGCCGGGGATCAAACAATGAGCAAGACCAAGCCCTATTGGAGAGGGGCTAACGGCCCCTCCAGAGCGTCGCACTCAAACCTGTCTGCGAGAAAGACGTCGAGGACCCCTCAGGAGTTCCTCATCGACAGGAGACCTGACTCAGGTCGTAATCGGCGACACAAATGAACGCGTCTCGAAGCTGGACGCGAGTGTAATCGGAATGCAGAATACCCTGGGCAAGATAAACAAAATTATGGGCCTCCCCGAGCTGGAGACTGAGGACTGCTCAGCGCATTCCAGTGAAGTCGGTGAACGCCTCGCTAAACTCGAGAACCTTTTTGCAACTTTGAATACCCGACTGGATGAGCTGATTGAGAGGACAGAGGCCAGGGAATCCTTAACCTGTTCGTATGCTTCCGCCTCTGACCTCTCTGATGACATCGCTCTCCTCCCAGCCAAAGCACATAATGCCCAAACACCAAGAAACATAAAAAGGAGAAAATACACTCGATTTGATGACCACAACCTATTCAACAACGGCCCTAAATTCCCCGAACATTTGAAAATGACATTCGATGTCAATGACAAGCCGGATATTTGCCCATGTAAACTACAAGAACTGGGCTCCATGACTGGCCGTCCAATTCTTAACATCACCGCCAGCGGTGACGATAGCTTCACCATTAAAGTACACAAAAATTCAAAGTGACACTATACTCTCCAAAAACAGAATATGCAAAAAGACATGCAAAATCACACCACTCCCAACTTTTTCCATGAGTTCAGGCCTGATTTACATCGACGGTCTCCCGAGTGATGTAGCCGACCAATTCATCACCGGACTCGTCCAATACGAGGAATGTATAGTTGAAGCAAAAATCGCACCAAAAATCAAACCAAAAAGAAACACCACCACGGCCCTTCTGCTTGAATTCAATTGCTCCACCCCACCTAACTACATAGACATACCTTTCTTTGACGCCAAAACCAAGGTTACACCCTTCAACAGACGTCCGATGCAATGCTATAAATACCAGAAATACGGACACACGAGCAGAGATTGTCACGGTAAGCGAAGATGCTCACACTGCTCCCAAGACAACCACGATAAACGGGACGATCCCTTGTCGTGCCCATCCGAAGAATCTCACTGCTTCTACTGGCCCACGTCGTAAATATCGAGCAAAGAAACGTTGTACAAAGGATGACTAAAATAGACAAACACAAAGTAACTGTCCAAATACATCCGTTCTTCAACGTTATAAGACGAATTATATACACTTCCAACTACACTTCTTGAACTGACCATCAACCTTTACATCTAACACCCATGACCAGTCGTGGTCTGACCACCATACATGTAATATCATGACCCTCACGACCAACCTTCACATCCAACACCCATGACCAGTAGTGGTCTGACCACCATACCTGTAATATCATGACCCTCACCACCAACCTGTACATCTAACACCCATGACCAGAAGTGGTCTGACCACCATACCTGTAATATCATGACCCTTACCACCATGACTTGTATTGACATACAGGTCCATACACCATGGCCTGTATTGACCTTACCACCATGACCTGTAATGATATGACCACCATGACCTGTATTGGCCTTACCATCATGACCTGTTTTGACATGACCACCATGACCTGTAATGACCTGACCACCATGACCTGTAATGACCTTACCATCATGACCTGTATTGGCCTTACCACCATGACCTGTAAGGACATGACCACCATGACCTGTAATGACATGACCACCCTGACCTGTTATGACATGACCACCATGACCTGTAATGACATGACCACCCTGACCTTTGATGACATTACCACCATGACCTGTAATGACATGACCACCCTGACCTGGAATGACATGACCACCATGAAGGGTAAGCAAAACTTCGACCGAGCGAATGACGAGGAATAATTGAAAGGAAATCGTTGAGAAGTTCCTCACTTGACCATCATGCGCAACTTCTGTTCGTATTGAGTTGTCGAGGAATGAAACCGACTTCCAGAGGAGTTGTGAACAGCGATACAATCGAAACGTTCATGTCACGGCTCTACAAATGTTACCAAAATCTCGGTCAAATAGCTCAGAGCTATAGCACGCTCACCAGTATGCTCGTTTGTAAAGGTGTCCGGCATTGACATCCCCACATTGGCACTAACACGGCGAAAAAAAAGCTCTGTGTTGAAACCTGCTCGTTGCCAAACGGTGTCCACCCATAACACCGGTCAGCATTGGTTTAGCGAGGAATAAAACCTAGACAATCTCAGATCAACATCGTGGGTCGGTTGCTTTCTCTTCAGGTGCATGTTGATTTGAGTTGTTTCGAGTATCATCAATAAATGATATTTCCTTCTAAAACCATCCCCTTTTTTTGATATTTTCTTACAAAAATTACGTCCACGTGATGCTGTCTTAGACGTTCTATTTAAGAACTAATCTTCTAACCATCAAAGGACAACCAAATTTCTACAAAAAGGCCGGTTGTTGTCTTCTTACACTTGTTAACACTTGTAAACTTGCAAACAATGACCTGTAAGACCGAGATGACCTGTAGTGGCCTGACCATCATGACCTGTAAACGCACGACTGCCTTGATATATAATGGTCTGACCACCATGACCTGTGTTTGTTTAGGCTTGACCACCATGACTTGTAATTACATGACCACCATGACAGTAGTGGTCTGCCCTCGAAAGTCTGTTTTCGCCTGAGCACCATGACTTGTAATTACATGACCAACAAGACCTGAAAAGACATGACCACCATTACTTCTGGTGACCTGACCACCATGACCTTTAATGGTTTGACCACCATGACCTGTAATGACCTGACTATCATGACCTGTACAGGCCTCTCCCTCATAATGACTACCGTGACCGGTAATGACATGACTTCTGTTGTGTAATTGTCATTGTAATGTAATTGGCATTGTAGTGCAATTGGCATTATAATGCAATTAGCATTGTAGAGTAATTGGCGTTGCAATGTAATTGGCATTTTAGTGTAATTGGTGTTGTAATTTAATTAGCATTGTAGTGTAATTGGCGTTGTACTGTAATTGGCATTGTAATGTAATTGGCGTTGTACTGTAATTGGCATTGTAGTGTAATTGGCGTTGTAATGTAATTGCCATTGTAGTGTAATTGGCATTGTAGTGTAATTGGCGTTGTAGTGTAATTGGCATTGTAATGTAATTGGCATTGTACTGTAATTGGCATTATAGTGTAATTGGCGTTGTACTGTAAATGGCATTGTAGTGTAATTGGCGTTGTAATGTAATTGGCATTGTAGTGTAATTGGCGTTGTAGTGTAATTTGCGTTATAGTGTAATTGGCGTTGTAATGTTATTGGCATTTTAGTGTAATTGGCGTGTTATATAATTGGCATTGTAGTGTAATTGGCGTTGTAATGTAATTGGCGTTATAATGTAATTGGCATTGTAGTGTAATTGGCGTTGTAATGTAATTGGCATTGTAATGTAATCGGTATTGCAATGTAATTGGTATTGTAGTGTAATTGGAATTGTAATGTAATTGGCATTGTAATGTAATTAGCGTTGTAGTGTAATTGGCGTTTTAATGTAATTGGCATTGTAGTGTAATTGGCGTTCTAATGTAATTAGCATTGTAATGTAATTAGCGTTGTAGTGTAATTGGCATTGCAATGTAATTGGTATTGTAGTGTAATTGGCGTTTTAATGTAATTGACATTGTAGTGTAATTGGCGTTGTAATGTAATTGGCATTATAGTGTAATTAATACCCATAGGTCGGTGCACTGGTTCTTGTGGGGAAGGGGGCGTATTACTTGAACATCTGACAATGACGGCAGCCGGGCAAAGCCAATAGGCACGTGGCATCGAGAGGGCCGCTTCGTGATTGGGCAATTCGCTTGGAGGGGCAACAAGGTACTGGGCCAGGAAATGTTGGAGTAACCAGAAGGAGAGAGACGAGCAGGACGGGAGCAAGGAAGGCTGCGAGGGCCACCAGGCCTGACCGGGGGCCAGGTTGGGGGCTGTGAGGAGAGCCAATCGACGTACCTTGGGAGAGTACCAGCAATGAGAGGAGGTACGTATGGTGCTGTGAATCAAGCAAAAAGTTGAAGAGTGTAATCGGGTTAGAGTTTTGTGTGCCATTGCCCAGGCTAAACACATCTTGAGTGTTAATTTAGGACGTGTCGTTTTCTGATTTCAAGGGGAGGGGAAGTCGTTGGCTAAGTGGTTCGAGACGAGCCACATTCGCCTTGTGTCACACCGCCTTGAGTCGCACCGCCTTGTGTCGCACCGCCTTGGGTCGCACCACCTTGGGTCGCACCGCCTTGGGTCGCACCACCTTGGGTCGCACCACCTTGGGTCGCACCACCTTGGGTCGCACCGCCTTGGGTCGCACCGCCTTGGGTCGCACCGCCTTGGGTCGCACAGCCTTTGGTCGCACAGCCTTGTGTCGCACCACCTTGGGTCGCACCGCTTCGGGTCACACGGCCTTGTGTCGCACCGCCTGAGGTTGCACAACCTGATGGCGCACCGTCGCGTCCGCCGCTACTGCAGAGGCGGTGTGTACACCACGACGTCGAGGCTCGACACGGGCCGGCACCGACCGACCAGGGATTTTTGCGAGAGCCTCAGTTTATGGTTCTGAAACTCGCCGTGAACTATAAATCATGACGCGTCTGGCAACTGAAAATCTGCGAGGGCGTTACGACTTGTCGTCGGCTGTCGAAGGGTCAATCCACGGGGATATCTTCGTCCAGGAGAGGGGGGGGGGGATACATTGGATGTGATGCCCAATTTTAACCGTGGTGTGTTGTTAACAACCCTGTGCGGCATTGACGGTGGGCAGTGAAGCACCTTGGGTATTGTGTTGTGTGCTACGAGTGCCGAATCGATATCATAACTGTTGATTATCTTCCAAGTATACTATCAACCATATTTAAGATTTATTGTCCACGCAATCAATTCCATAATAAACCTTCATGTCTGTCCTGTCTCATTTGTTCGCCTTCACCTTTCCTTCCCTATCACTATCCTCTATCTCCTTCAATCACCTTCAATCTTACGTTTCGTTACATTCCATGACCTGTAGTGGCCTGACCACCATGACCTGTAGTGGCCTGACCACCATGACCTGTAGTGGCCTGACCACCATGACCTGTAGTGGCCTGACCACCATGACCTGTAGTGGCCTGACCACCATGACCTGTAGTGGCCTGACCACCATGACCTGTAGTGGCCTGACCACCATGACCTGTAGTGGCCTGACCACCATGACCTGTAGTGGCCTGACCGCCATGACCTGTAGTGGCCTGAACGCCATGACCTGTAGTGGCCTGAACGCCATGACCTATAACGGCCTGACCATCATGACCTGTAGTGGCCTGACCACCATAACTTGTAGTGGCCTGACCACCATGACCTGTAATAGCCTGACCATCGTGACCTGTAATGGCCTGACCATCGTGACTTGTTCAGGTTTTTCACTCATGATAACATGACTATCATGACCTGTAATGGCCTTACCATCATGACCTGTAGTGCCCTGACCACCATGACGTGTAATGGCCTGACCACCATGACGTGTAATGGCCTGACCACCATGACTTGTAGTGGCCTGACCATCATGACCTGTAGTGGCCTGACTACCATGACCTGTAGTGGCCTGACCACCAGGACCTGTAGTGGCCGGACCACCTTGACCTGTAGTTGCCTGACCACCATGATCTGTAGTTGCCTGACCACCATGATCTGTAGTGTACTGACCACCATGACCTGTAGTGTCCTGACCACCATGACCTGTAGTGTCTTGACCACCATGACCTGTAGTGTCTTGACCACCATGACCTGCAGTGTCTTGACCACCATGACCTGTAGTGTCTTGACCACCATGACCTGTAGTGACCTGACCACCATGACCTGTAGTTGCCTCGCCACCATGATCTGTAATGACCTGACCACCATGGTCTGTAGTGACCTGACCACCATGACCTGTAGTGACCTAACCACCATGACCTGTAGTGTCCTCACCACCATGACCTGTAGTGTCCTCACCACCATGACCTGTAGTGTCCTCACCACCATGACCTGTACTGTCCTCACCACCATGACCTGTAGTATCCTCACCACCATGACCTGTAGTGTCCTCACCACCATGACCTGTAGTGTCCTCACCACCATGACCTGTAGTGTCCTCACCACCATGACCTATATTAACGGACCGGCATGTTTAATAATCCTTCCCTACGCATGTCACCTTCCCGTCGCTCTACAGTCACCACTCCAATCAGTGTCTCTCCTTTTGCCACCCATCACCCACGCTGTTCTCATCAGCCACCCATCACCCAAGTCGTCCTCAGTAGCCACCCACGTCACAAGCCGTCATCAGTAGCCTCCCATCATCCAAGCCGTCCTCAACAGCCTTCCATTATCCAAGCCATCCTCAGCAGCCAAAAATCACCCAAGCCGTCCTCAGCAGCCAAAAATTACCCGAGCTGTCCTCAGCAGCCACCCATCACCCAAGTCGTCCTCAGCAGCCACCCATCACCCAAGCTGTCCTCAGCAGCCACCCATCACCCAAGCTGTCCTCAGCAGCCACCCATCACCCAAGCCGTCTTCAGCAGCCACCCATCACCCAAGCCGTCTTCAGCAGCCACCCATCACCCAAGCCGTCAACAGCAGCTACCCATCACCCAAACCGTCCTCAGCAGCCACCCATCACCCAAACCGTCCTCAGCAGCCACCCATCACCCAAACCGTCCTCAGCAGCCACCCATCGCCCAAGCCGTCCTCAGCAGCCACCCATCAGTAGTTAGATGTTGTACATAAACCGCTTTCTAGTCATTTTGGTGGCCGCGAACGACGGATTTTGTCCGGTCTACGGGAATTTGCACATAACATTTCAGCGGGGTAGGACGCGATGCATGCACCTTGACTCACCGAGCGTACGGGGGTGCGCGCAGAAACGGGGGAGGGCGGGGGGGGGGCGTAGGATACCGGAACTGGTTTTCCGCGGCCAGCTAACGGACGGGGGAGACCGGAAGGGGAGGGGGACGGAAGGGGAACGGAAGGGGGAACGGCGGGATGGAAGCAGGCTTGCGCCCTTGATTG
>SDVV010010710.1:0-16137 GCA_016164225.1 Gammarus roeselii
AAACCCTTTAGTATTCATATCTAACACCATCTTTGCAATGTGTTAGCGCATTTCGATTTCCCAACCCCATGTTCTCAGGATTTCTTGCCCCATGTATTGGCGGTTTTCCCAATCCTATGTATTTCGTAATTTTCCCGACCCCATGTATTTCGTGATCGCCCCACCCCATGTATTTCGTGCCAGGCATTCCTGATTCTTACCTCAAATAAGAAGTTGGCTGTCGATCATTTATTATAATATTATAATTTACAATCTGTCACATGAAATCAGATCCAGCGGCGAATTTCGAATTGAATTTTCGTTTACGTTAATTCAAATAGGGTTCACAACAATAAATTTTATGTGTACTATTTTGAAAAAATGAAAACCCATTGCCAGATGATTGATGTAAAGGTTTTAATATTAATTTAATAACTATACTGATTGTCATCCATATATGTAGGTATGTGTGTGCACATATGAATGTGTATTATACTGATTGTCATCCATACAAGTAGTTGGGTGTGTGCACATATGAATGTTTATTATAATGATTGTTCATCCATATATGTAGGTAGGTAAGAGCACATATGAATGTGTATCACACTAATTGTCATCCATATAAGTAGGTAGGTGTGCACATATGAATGTGTATCAAACTGATTGTCTTCCATATGTGTAGGCAGGTGTGTGCACTTATGAATGTGTATTACACTTTTCGTCATCCATATATGTAAGTAGTCGTGTGCACATTTGAATGTGTATTTGTATGTGTACATGTATGATGGTATATTGTGAATTCCATTCAGTTCGATGAAGACGAGCCAGCAGCATTCTAGAGATGAGTTGCGATGCATTTTTTTTTCGATTTATCAAACTCATGCACATGTTTTTTTTTAAGATTTTCAATAACAAATGTTATGAATCATGTTTTGAAACATGATGTAGCTACAAACCGGCCGCCGACGTATGCGCTGTCACGAATTCATTTTATTTCTCGTTTCGCTAATTCAAATAGCGCATATGAAAACTAAGTTTGATGTATTATACCTAAGTATTGAAAACCCATTGCTAGACGATGGAAATTAATGATTTAATAATAATAAAAAAAAAATCTTTCCAACCCTCATAGCACCCGATCATCCTGCCTTTTATATTTTCCCTTACAAAAACGGAATCTATCATTTAAAAGACCTGCAGCAGCAGACTTTGACTCTGCTCCATCTTCAGCCACTGCTAGTCAGGGCACAAAATATCCCCACGCTAAAAACCTCTCCTCTGCTCATCACCCAGCCTCGTCATCACCATCTGCCTGCCTCATCCTCCTTGAGGATCACAAGGCCCTCCCCTTCAACTTCTTCAACTCTGCCTTACCGAAATGGACTGCACTAGCGTGCCTGATCCCCAAGTCCCTTGAGAGAAATCAAAAAGGCACAGTCATTTTGGGGCAGATACAAACCAATAAATTCATTGCCTTTCACTCAGCACCTCATCAATTTGTCATGAACAAAGTAAATTACATTCTTAAAGTCCCTCAGACCCACACTCCTTACATCGGGAAGTTGCTTTTGATTTGATAAATAATGATGACAGAACAGTTCTAACTCTTTCGGAAACCCAAATCATGGCACTCTTGACTGTTTCCTCTTCTTGTGCTACCAATGTTATTTTGTCAACAAAAAACTCGCCCCTAGAAAACCCCTCTCAGCCTCAGATACTGCCATCTCATCTATCAATTCCATGCACATCTCAATTGAATGCAGCTCTGCGATCCCTGAGCGGGTGTTCTATGAGAGTTTTTCTCTCCGAGTTTTCCTTTCACCTCCGTGTTTTTCCCCTCACCTATCCGCTGTTATCGCTGTCAAAGGGATGGTCATGGTGCTATTTCATGTCGCTGCATTGTACGATGGGCTAAGTGCTTATCTACCAAGCATACCACAACAGCCTGCGATGAGTCTAATGAGTTGCACTGCTTTGCCTGTGGGCCTGGCTCTTCACATGCTTACTCGTCAGCACGATACAAAGTTTATAAAGCAGCTCTGGCAATTGCAGCTCAAGTGCAATGTGGCAACCTTCACAGAGATCGAGCATCTGCCTATTATTCATCACTCTACTCTAGCCCGGGGAAACCGCCTTCCCCACAACCTCTCATAATGCCCTCTCCTGCTCTTTCTCGTACACCTCTCCAGGCTACTGTTAACTCTTAATCCTCTATGAAATCCTGGTCAAACCTTGTAACAAGCTCAGCTGCCTCCCTCTCATCCTCTTCTGTTCCATCTCGTTCTTCTTCATCAGCCTCTTGTATTCTCACACCTGCTCAAAAAAAGCTCCCAAAAAGGCTCAGTCACAGAAAACACCCCCCCCCCCACTTGACAGCCTAATACGCTGAAGTTCTTAGTGGCAACTTATCGACCCATCTCAGTTCTTCCCTTATTTTCTAAAATAATTGAAAAAATAGTTCACAATCAACTATTCCGTTACCTGAATGTTAACAGTTTCCTTCATGAAAACCAGTATGGCTGCAGAGCCAATAAAAATACAACTCAAGCTATATTAAATCCTCTGCAGTACTTATATAATAACATAGACTCAAACTACATTGTATTATCTCCATTTCTCGACTTTCGTAAGGCCTTTGACTGTGTTGATCATTCAATCTTATTATCTAAACTAAGATCTTATGGAGTACGAGGAATAACTAGCGATTGGTTCACTTCATATCTGTCCAACCGCAAACAATATGTAGCAGTGAACGGAGTCCAATCCACTATGCTCAAAATTAGTCATGGTGTTCCTCAAGGTTCTATTTTAGGGCCCCTGCTATTTTTAATTTTTATAAACGATATAGTTCACGTATCGTCTTTTTTCAAGTATACACTGCTTGCTGATGATAGTACCTTATCAACTTGTATCCCTCCAGATACCCTAAGCGAATAACCTGCCTCAAGTAACCTGCAAACCGAATTGGAATTAATGGAAAAAACTTGCTACATATTATTCTCATATAAGCATAAATTCAACTTACCAATCATAAAAATTGGAAATGATAGAATTCCTGAGGTAGACGGCATTAAATTCCTTGGGGTATATTTTGACAAACATCTGACGTTCAAAAATCACATCGACAGCATATCATCTAAATTGTCAAAATCTCTAGGCATTCTTTATAAATTAAACAAATTCCTCCCCAATTCTGTCTTGAAAACACTTTATTTCACGTTGTTCCCGCAATTTTTATGTACGGAATCAAAGCCTGGTATGGAACAGACAAAATAAAACGAATAAAATATTTATACTACAAAAGAAAGCTATTAGAGCCATAAATAGCCTTCCATTCAATTCCATGAGGCCCAAATCAAATCCATTAAATTCCCATACTAATCAGCATTTTAAAGCCATAGATAACCAAAGACTGGAAGATCAATATAACTTCCAAATTGCCCTATACGCGTTCAATCATTACACAAGACACACAATCATTACACAAGAAATGCAAATAACCTTGTAATACCCCGTTATAATAGATCCAACATCAAATTCAGTATCCACTTCAATTGTGTTAAAATTTGGAACTCGCAAACTCCTGTTTACCGTCACAATGATTCATTAACAATCTTCAAGTCACGACTGAAAGAGTTATACCTATCACCTTACTAGTCCAAATATATGATTTATTATCGCTTTATTGTCTTCTCAACGTCTCTCAATCGTATTTAAATTTGTAACCTTGTCAGAAGCAGATAAATTGCTATCTCAACAACCTCGCAGTATATTTGAATTTTTATTCTTTAAATATTAATAGAACTCTAGTTAAATGGTGTCAGGTATTAACTGCCCGTGCGTTTGTTTCCAGTTGGTGTCTGGGCTTCATAATTGTAGATACATCTATGGTTTACGTACTTTAGGATAGATAATATTGATAGGTTAGTATGTAAGGTTTAGTTTGCCCCAGAAGCTCTAACTAGCTTAAATAGAGCCTTCAATTTTGTACCCAGTAATATCATAACTGTAAAATGGAATGACATGTAAGCTGTACAATCTTGTTGTACTAAACTGTTTCAACTGTACAACTCGGAAGGGCCTTGCCACTCTCCTGCTTATGCAATAGGCTCATCCTGCCTAGATTCATCCCCTTCAGATTCCTCACGTCCTCATTCACACTCGCTTTTCCAGGTATTTCTTCAGCACCTGGATCCCCTGTCCTTACTCTTCTCAAATTTCTACTTCAACAGCTTCTGGGTTGGATCCTTTCCAGCCTCCCTACTGATTCTCCCATAGCTGCCATCTTCTCTGCTCTTCTTCAATCTCTTTCTGCCTCATTATTTTCCTTTCACAGCTCCACCTGATTCCTCTTCCCATCCTCAAACTCTCTTTCAGCAGTAGAATTCCAGGGGATTACTGCGAAAGTTGTCTGAGTTTAAGCAGTACTTGTCCTCAATTCTTCCAAATGCCATTTGCCTCACTAAAACCCACCTTCATTCATCACAGAAGCTCCGCCTTCCGAGGTACCATATTTACCGCATGGACCGTCTTGATGGCTTTGGAGGACTGGCTATTTTAATTTCTGTTAGTGTGAAACACAGGTCAGTGACATTTGTTGCTTTTGCAGACAGTGTCCTCGAGACCCTGGCAGTAGGCATAGACTTGGCTTGGTCACGCATACTCCTTGTCTACAATCCGTGTAAAAATGTATCTTTGCCAGAATTTTCTCATTATTCGCTCAGTTGGGTTCTCGTAATGTTGTGTGTGGAGATTCTAATGCCCACCATCAGCATTGGGAACCATTTAGGAACTATAGAAAACCGTCTGGTCGTGCCTTTTTTAAATTCCTCACTCGCAGTGACGTTCTCCTATTATTGAACCCTCCAAACTTTCCCACCCGAGTAGACCATGCCTCTGAAACTACATCCAACCTTGACCTTTTTGTTGCCTCTCAAAACTTTCACTCTTTTGCCCTCTCCCTAGCACCTGACCTTGGAAGTGGCAATCTTCCTGTACTCCTCTCTTCTCGTGATCACACCTATCCACGCCAATCTTTTCACCCTCGTTGGAACTTCAACGATGTTCCTGCCACAACATGGGATGCATGGGCAGCAGATTTGGCCTCCTCATGCATTGAAAGGTCAGATACTGCAACAACAGCATTCAGTTATATTGAAACGGTGGTTCTGAACACTGCAAAGTAAATTTTTTCCCTTAGATCCTTCTCTATCCCAAGGCGCCTTGGGAATCCCTGTTGGAATGCAACTTGGGAGCAGGCTGTCAACAATTGCTGCAAAGCTATTCACCTATTTAGTCGTTTCCCAACCCCAGTAAACAAAAATGCTCTTAATAAATTCACAGCAATAGCAGTTAATACGCTTTTGACAGAAAATAAGACTTCTTGGAATGCTTCTGTAGCTTGCATCACTCACCGCACCTCATATGCCCAAATATGGAAGATGTTTCGATCAATCTCGAGACGACACCCTCCCTCTGCCTTTCTTCTCTCCTCTGGTACCTCTCCTCTTTCATCCACTAAAGCTGCAAACGCGCTAAATTCACACTTTTCTCTTTCTTTCTCGCATGTCCACCTCCTTGCAGAGCCTGACTCAGCGTATTCGAGTGATAAACTTAACTCAGATGCAGATGACCCTCACAATCACCGTTTCTCTCTCTCTGAGCTGCGCTCTGTTCTTCCAAAGCTTTCATCCTACTCTTTTCCTGGTTTTGACCTTCTTCACAACCAGTTTCTCTCTCACCTCCCTTGGATATATCACCAAGCTCTCTTGAACATGTTCAACCTTTCCTTCCGTCCCCCCAGCTTGGAGATTTTCCCAAATTGTCCCGGTTCCAAAGCCCGGCAAAGACCCCACTACAGTATCTGCCTATGGACCCATATCTCTGCTCTCCTGTATTGGAAAGCTCATGGAGAGGCTTGTCGTTTCCCGTCTCATGTGGTATCTGGAGAGGAATAATACTTTTCTCCTCCACCAATTTGGGTTTCGCCCCCAACGTGTCACCATGGATGCCCTCATCCTCTTTGAACATGACATTCGAACGCAACAAATAGTTCTTGCGTTTTCTTTGATCTCTCTAGTGCCTTTGATCGAGCTTCCCATCAGGCAATCTTGTTCAAACTGGCATCACATGGGGTGTCTGGCCGTCTCCTTGGGCGAATCTCCAGCTTCCTCACAGACCGCTCCTTCTCTGTCTCTTTCTCTACAGTCTCTTCTCAGTCTGATCAGATTATTTCTCGGGTCCCACAAGTTGCCATCATCTCTCCCCTTCTCTTCAATATACTATTGTCTGACCTACCTCCCTATCCAGGTGTCCCAACCTCTTCATGGTCAAAAGCCCCGTGAAGAGAAGTTGCAAGCAACAAGTTCATTTCATCTCTTCTGCCGTGGCCTCCCTGGGTGTATACCTACAGGAAAAACGTAGGATTAAATACTGATATCAAAACTCCCAAATGTGGCCTACTTTTTAGATTTATTGACCATCTGATCCATGTGCGATGGTGCATTGCTTTTGTGCTTGGAATCTCGAGTGATGTTAATGGGTATGTACTGAGTTATAGCTATGATTCGTAATTATCGACCATGTTTTTCTGCTCTTTTCGCTCTCCCACGGGTGCAGAAAAGCTGCGCCGAACGATCGTATTGGAACGTCTTCATTTTATTTATTGCATGAAAGTATGTCGTGGGTACAATTTTTTTACGTAATAGAACTATCAGTGCACATCTTGTTATAGTAATTATGTTGCCAATTGTGATTGGGCGTTCGTCATCCACTTTTTATGACAGGTTGGTTTACTGTGCTGAGTGATCAATGATACACAAAGTGTAGATAATATCGTCTGATTGCAGTAATGTTTTCACTGCATACACCAATGGAGACAGAGCACGGCGCGTCTGCCCAGTTCAGTGTAAAATGGACTAGCTACATCAAACTAGACTGATTTTTGAAGGTTTTCCGCTGCAGTTTTTGCCAGAAAATATGAATAGATTTACAACAACACATCAAATCATGAGCTTATGTGAAAATGATATTTGTGGTGTAGAATAACCTGAATTATGATTATTTAGTTCCCAGTGTGCATGCACTCGATCTACAAGAGGGAAACTTTGAATAAGGCAGGCTCAAAGAAGACCAAAAATGTGGGTTGTAGTAGACGTCTTCTGTAAGCATTCAAATTCACATCCACGCTAGTGATACTATTGGACAAATAACCTGGTCCAGCGTGCGTAAGGTCCGGCATAGCATTCTGTGTGCTCGGTATAGTCAAATCTAAACTCAGCCCTCTTTATCTCTAGACCTTCAGGGTCTTCGTAAGGGTGTCTATGGCCGAGATTGGGACATTCTCTGGAGCCTGGTTTGGTTGTCCGTTGTAGATGGAGTAAAACTAGAGGGCCTTTACCATGTAAGGCATCAGAGTGACCTCCGCGTGGTCGGGGTTTGAGAAGATTGAGCGCTAACCACATACCTTGTGCGAATCTTTTCGATCGTGTACGATGGCGGGAGGTATTTTGTTCGTTTCTTCTATTCCTTTGAACATGACGGAAACTTCACGTAACAGATCATTATCTAGCTTCTTTGAAACTCAGATCATCCCCAGAGTTGTGTGCATGCATGAATTGATATCGTTTATTTGCGTGAAAATTTGTTCCTCAATGGATTTATTTCCCGTCATTTGCGTAACGACTTTGAGAGAATAATACCCAAGCCTGGCATCAGTCTTCAGCTGCTTTGCTTCTAATTGAAATGCGACCACGATTGGCCCACTGGAGCCTGCTAATATTATCAGAAGACTTTAATCGTGCATTTGGTTTGCTCTTGCGGTCTAATTATTCTAAAACTATTTAAGAATCGCTGGCATCTACTATTCCGGTCGCTGGTGTTCATTTAATGTATATTTTCAAATGTAAGCGTTCATCCCATTATTCGCTGATCCCAGCCGTGGTGTGGCCATCTTTACCGCCTGGGCCAGAACTGTTGTCAATACTTGCCTTCCTCTGTCCCATCCAAAGTCTAACATTCAAAACATTCTGTTTCCACCAATAATACGCTTTTATTTCTCAAACTGTAGAAGGTGATCAAACGCAAATCCCAACGTCAAAATTTATCAAATCAGACTCTGAACTTACGATTTACACTAGCGCAAATGTGATGATTAGGAATGCTTAGGAGTTTCTTTTAAAAACAAAGTCTGGTGGGGGAATTCTGCTCTCACCAGGTCTCTCCATTGAGCCTGATATTTCGTAATTGTGCACTGATTAGTTCCAGTTATGCATTAATTGCCTGATGCTCGTGCATGAAATTAGATAGCTCTTTCCCAGGAGATCACACGTTCACAGATTATATCCGTAGGCATTTACGTAAGAAAGCTCTGAAGACTGACCAGGTGAGCGCCTCATTCGTTCATTTGCCATCAGAGCTTCATGCCTCTGTTCTATTAATCGCCGTTCAACTATTGCTAATAAGTCCACGCTTGTTATTTTAAATTTATCTGCATTATCACGATTATTTTCTGCTCTATTAATATGCTTAGTTCAATTGATTCTTAATCAGATTTCGCTAGTTTCATATTTCAGGCGTTTTTACTCTTAATAAGGAAAACGCATTTCATCGGCTGATCATTCACGTGTGAAAGATTTTACATAGTGGAATTTTATTTTTTTCATGTTCTATCCTCCCATTACGTTGTAATTTATGCCTTCAAATCTTATTTCTGTTCCTTACTTTATGTCTGCATACTCGACCACCAGTGTGGTATATGGTTCGTAGGTTAAACAACCATTGCGGTATATGGTTTGTAGGATTAACAACCAATACGGTATAGGTTCGTAGGTTTAACAACCATTGCGGTATATGGCTCGTAGGTTTAACAACCATTGCGGTATATGGCTCGTAGGTTTAACAACCATTGCGGTTTATGGTTTATAGGTTAAACAACCATTGCGGTATATGGTTTATAGGTTAAACAACCATTGCGGTATATGGTTTATAGGTTAAACAACCATTGCGGTATATGGTTTATAGGTTCAACAACCATTGCAGTGTATGGTTGGTAGGTTTAACAACCAATACGGTATATGGTTCGAAGGTTTAACAACCATTGTGGTATATGGCTCGTAGGTTTAACAACCATTGCGGTATATGGTTTATAGGTTAAATAACCATTGCGGTATTTGGCTCGTAGGTTTAAAAACCATTGCAGTATATGGTTGGTAGGTTTAACAACCATTGCGGTATATGGTTGGTAGGTTCAACAACCATTGCGGTATATGGTTTATAGGTTCAACAACCATTGCGGTATATGGTTTATAGGTTCAACAACCATTGCAGTATTTGGTTGGTAGGTTTAACAACCATTGCGGTATATGGTTGGTAGGTTTAACAACTATTGCGGTATATGGTTGGTAGGTCTAACAACTATTGCGGTGTATGGTTGGTAGGTTTAACAACTATTGCGGTATATGGTTGGTAGGTTTAAAAACTATTGCGGTATATGGTTGGTAGGTTTAAAAACTATTGCGGTATATGGTTGGTATGTTTAACCACTATTGCGGTATATGGTTGGTATGTTTAACAACTATTGCGGTATATGGTTGGTAGGTTTAACAACTATTGCGGTATATGGTTGGTAGGTTTAACAACTATTGCGGTATATGGTTGGTAGGCTTAACGACTATTGCGGTATATGGTTGGTAGGTTTAACAACTATTGCGGTATATGGTTGGTAGGTTTAACAACTATTGCGGTATAGGGTTGGTAGGTTTAACAACTATTGCGGTATATGGTTGGTAGGTTTAACAACTATTGCGGTATATGGTTGGTAGGTTTAACAACTATTGCGGTATATGGTTCGTAGGCTTAACAACTATTGCGGTATATGGTTGGTAGGTTCAACAACCATTGCGGTATATGGTTGGTAGGTTCAACAACCATTGCGGTATATGGTTGGTAGGTTTAACAACCATTGCGGTATATGGTTGGTAGGTTTAATGTAAAGCAAATAGTGGTTCCATGAAGCGAGCCACATTACGCTAGTTTGTAACACTGTTGGGCCTTGATTGTTGATTCAGCCTCTGCAAGACGTTGGCGCTAGAGCACTGCAAACAATCAATCGACAAACTCGCGATTCATAAATCAATTATTGATTAATCTTGTCCAGACTATTTCCACACAGCCATGCGTTACTCCAGAGTGAGTATGGGCAGTCAACCGAGACTTAGAGGTCAGTAGTAGTTTAAAGTTGTGGGTTTGACTCAAATAAATTATATTTTTGTTCCATTCATGAACTTTTCCTGTGATGCCAGCGTTTGATAATATTGATAACATAATACTGTGATCCTTTCTGTCGAAGGCCATAGTGAAATCAAGATGAATTACATCCACTTTTGATACATCAAACAATTTATTGATTATTTCTCTATAATGCTACAGTAATTGGGTCACCGTGCTTCTCTTTCTTCCGAAACCATGTTACTAGTCTCCTTCTCATTATTCTTCCAAATATTTGACCTACGTGTGTCGACAAATAAATTCGGCTTGAATAAGATGGGCTTGTAAAGCTGCATCCTTTTGCTAAAGAGAAAATGACAACTTGTTCAATTGCTTGTGGAATATCAGAGGTGTGCAAAGATTTTTCCCACAGCATATAATAAAAATAATTATTATCATGGTTATAGTCTTTATTATAGCACTCGATGGTACACAAATGAGAACAGAGAAACAAGTTTGACAGAGTATCCCTATCAAAACATCCAAATTACGCACCAAAAGAACATACATGGAGACAAGACAGAGTAGGGATGAATAACGCGACATAGATTCATAAGTTGAGTTAGCGACAAGCGAGCCTGAATACATCTGATGTCTCTTCCCCGCATGGACGTGTCTATTACTAAACTCAATGTTAGAGAGGTTAAGCACGTGCCACCTGCCAGCCAGCATGTTCGGGGGCGTATCCCAGCCGGACATCCACATACGTACAATGGACCCACAACATGAAGAGGCAGATAAAAGTCAAACATTATTTCTATTAATATCGGGGTCTTCCTGCACCAGAAGGATTCTGTCCCACCTCTCTTTTATTGGAGATAATTTGCATCCCTCACTATTACATAAAGCCTCCGGGAAGAGATTATTAGAATATATAATACGCACCTGGAGGCTATTGGCACTTTTTCTAGTTCGTACCCGCGCCCCACGGAGGAGCCTTTTATGACTCACGTTAAGGCTCTGGTGGAAATGAGGCCCAAATCAAATCAAATCTAGCTCGTACTTCAAGACAGCCAACATCATATGCTGCGAATACAAGGCTAACACTCGTTCTTTTTGGTACACCAATCAACCCCCGGAAGAAATCATTGTCAGTTTACTGATGGTGACTCTTAAATTTACACCACAATGAGTTGCAGTTGATAGACAACAGAAGTTTAAAAGAGCTGTATTTTAACATCTGTTCTGCAGAAGGTGAATTTCCTGATAAGATTATTGCCAACTGTGTTCAATTTCTGAAGCTGCTTGGAGATACCAACATTATCACATCCGTTGTTATTCAGTGCCCTCAGTAGGAAAAACTGTCCACATAATCCAACTGAGTGCCCTTACACCCATTCATTGTAAACTGGAACCTTTGTAGAGTGCAGGGTTTTACTGGCATACAAACAGATTTTCTAGTATTGTTCTCAATTTTTTGTGTTACGGCCTCAGCCTCGCTGGTATTTAGAATAATTTGAAGAGCAATTACATGAGAAGCCAGGAGGATTATATCGTCGGCATAGCTAATATCGTCGGCCTAGCTAACAGAAGTCGCCAATATGACACCCAACACGGCCAAGAGCTAGACGCTCGTGAAGCTGTCTACATACACATTGAATAGGAGGGGCGAGAGAAGGCCTCCCTGCCTTATTCCGTTGGTTATTTGGATCGCATTTGATGTTGAACTTCCCCACCGTACTGCACATTGTTGTTGTTGGTACCAATATTTCAGTGGTTTTACGAGGTGCACAGATGCCCTTTTTCCAATTAGTATTTGGAGCAGTGTCCAATGATTAACACGGTCAAAGGCTTTTTAGGCATCTAAGAAACAAAGGTACATTAGAGTGCCTCTACTGACAAAGAAATTAATAGCTTGTTTCGAGTTAGAAATAGCCATTTCCGTTCCATGTTGAGGCTTAAAGCCAAATTGGTTTGCTGTTGTTTGAATGAACTATCAAATTCTATTCTAAATCATAATATCTAGCAGATTAAATGCGGCGGTAGCAATTGATATTGGTCTGTAGTTGCTTACATATGTATCGCATATCGCCTTTGTTTTTATAATAGGGTTTACAGCTGCATCCATAGGTACCTTAGTAGGTAGATTGACTTGAGGCAGCTAGTGAAGAGAATAGTCATGACATGAAGGAATTGAACAGCACCATACATAGAAGAATTTTGCAGGTATACCTTCCTTCCCTACAGCTTTTCCATTTTTTTTTATCTCTTGACCGCTTATCTAAGCTTTTACATATTGACTTCCTCATTTTTATTGTTTTCCTGGCTAAGCGCCTCGATTGCAATATTCGAGTCAACGTCGCTGTTGAGACTCTTTATTAAACCGTCAAAGTGGTCGCGCCGCATCTCAGCAATACCCCCCCCCCTCCCCTTTTATAACCATTCACACATTGAGATACAGAGATGCCTTTCGGTTTCATGTTGAGGCTTCGGTTGAAATGAGGCTCAAATCAAATGAAATTCGGTTTCAGATTGTTCATCTCTTTCCATAAATCAATCATCCGCCATTAATCATTTCTCACACAAACTAGTTGCACGTAATTTGTCCTCATGTTTCTTACTGAAACGAAGTGTGTATTTGCAGGCTTTATTTGTTTTTTCCCCTATGTAGGGGGCTATTTCGCGGTTTCCCAGTATTTCGCCGCAGCACAATGGCCGTTATGCTTGCGTCATGCCTGGTCCAGCCCGGAAACCGGTGCCTGGTCCATTCCGAGATCTTACGCATTCCGCGTGGAGTTTTTATCCCGAACGCTAGTATTTATTATCTCACGGAATGTGCTGGCGTGGTCGCTCGCGGAATATGCCCGGCGTGTCCCAGGCGCGAAACGGCCGACGTGTATGCGTTGTTGAAGCATTTTCAATTGGTTGGCATGATGCGTTTATTGCAATCCATTGCTTGATCATTAAGGTTTTAGGGATGAGAGTTGATAACATACATATTTTTTATTGATATTTAGAATACATTTTTAATATGAAATTTCATATCAATTTGCATGCGGTAGTAAAGGTCATGATTTCATACAAGTTTTTTGTGTATTTTAATACAAAGCTATATTTCTTCTTCGTATATTATTGGATTAAACCCAAACTAATTTTGGACTTTTTTTTCTACGTATTTCACTGTAGAAAATCCACTTTATTCCTACATTAGCATTCTACATTAGCTCGCTGCATTAGCACGCTGACAGTGCTGCGCTAACAGTAGCCTGGTGGCAGATCACCTTCATCAATCACTGTCATTAACTCAGATGAAATCTCGAGGTCGGGCAACTAGAAGATAGCCGGGCTGGCATCAGAAGCGTTCGGTGGCGCATTTCATTCTCTCTCGCAAGCGCGCGCGGGTAGATCACAGCATGCCAAGGTAGTGATATATCTCTACGTTCAAGCTCGGCAGCCCTCTGATCGCTAGATAACATGCGCAGGACATGTTGCATTTATTGCATTTTCATTGTAGACCATGTTGCATTATTGCAATTCATTGCTTGGCCTTCAAATAAAATTACGATATTAGAGACATAACATGTATAAGATAAATTTTATTCAGATTGTATTTATGACACATTTTTTATTAGGAAAGTTCATCTATGTCCCCGCCCCCGGGTCTCCTCTTGATCGGGGCGACGTCAAATGGACTAGGTGAACTATTATCACAACCAAGGGTGCCAACGTTGATGGACACCTGTCATGATACCGATTGTGTCATAAATAGAGGTGTCCTTTCGGGGTCAATTGTATACTTTTTATTGTTCATATTAAATTTTTTTTATGTTGTTTAATGACTATTTTTTGTCTACATGTGTTTATATTACATGTTTATATTGGTAAATATTTATCGTATTCGGGCTTCCTAGTTGGTGAGTGTGGGGGTTATTTTGTGTTTAGTTTATATGAATCTAAAGATTAATTTATATATTGATTAAATGAGAGGGTGGGTAACGTGTGAAGTGTGAAGTCTGTTTCGTATTGGGGATGTGAATACAATTGGCTCATTCGGCTGCCTAGTGGGTGGATTTGGGATTAATTTGTTTTGTTTATGTAAATAGTATACTGATTTGTATGTTTTTAGCTAACGTGAGGGTAGGTAACGGGTAAAGTGGCAAATTCTGTTTTGTATTATGAATGTTTTCTGTGTTAATGTATATTTGTATTGTTTATATCTTATATTTATGTGTATATCACAATTTTAAATTGGAATATGATTAAATATTGGCATAATTGTCTCGCTCGGATGCCTAGTAACTTGATTTGAGAGCCCGTGGGAACGAGTTGCAAGTAGTTGATGGGCATCTTTTCATCCACGTATCGGATTCATTTATGGACGGTTTGCAAGTTAGTGATGGTTTTATATATAGGGTTGGTGTATGCTTTGAATTTTAGTTATAATCAGTCATATGTAAACTCTAATTTTTGAAATTTTCACCTAGTTTCTGATATAGGCTTCTTTAAGCATGCCATAGGGAAAAAAAAGGTCATTTCCAGCAATATACTACAGATTTGCATTTTTTATATTGAATTTCTTCACTGGCGATGTCTGCCCCATTTATTTTTATCATACAATTTTGTTTATCATGTTGGTGTATTGACTCTTCCTTTAGCTAGCCCGTTTCCTATAAGTATATTTGTTATCTAGCCCCGTTTCTTGTCGTTGTATCTTATCTACCCATTTATTGTCGGTGTCTATGTTAACTGCCCTGTTATTGTCGGTGTGCCCAAAATCTACCCCGTTTCTTACTGGTGTGCCCATTTGCTAGGCGTTTATTGTCGGTGTACCCCCGTTTCTTGTCCACGCAATCACTATACGTCATGTATTTCCATTTCTGCAAGACAAAACATGTTTTGACTCCTGTATTATAAGAATTTTTGTACTGTATTTAGGGTTACATAGGAATTAGGTATGGTTAGCCGTATTAGATTTTTACAGGAACAACGCAGCATATTTTTACTATAAACATGCCGTCCAAGAGGGAGCCTACAGCCGTCCAAGAGAGGGGCCCACAAGCGTCGGACCAGTCGTCGCGAGGTGGCCTGCTCACGGTGGCGGTGTCGGAGTGTCGGACGCTCTAGACGGAGTCAGCGTCTCGGGCTGGACGCCGCTTCTCGAAAGTCCCGCCGCTTTTCGTAAGTCCCCAGTTCACGTCGCCGTCAATGGCATGGACGCGGCCTGTGCACTGCCCGAGCCCCCTGGCCAAACGAAAAAAAAACAGAGCCACAACAATCACACTGTTTTTTTCCCTAGAGGGAAGTAAACAACTGCCGGCATTCCTTCCCCTCCCCCATCTCCAAGCCGGTGACATTGAACCAAGCCTTGGTCCCAACGCACAACCATGTCCCACCTGCGAGCGTCCTTACATGCGCCGCACCGGCGCAATCCAGTGCAGATGTGGGACACGGACACACTATACTAAACAATGCCCTGGTGTCCACAACAATAGAAACATACCACCCGGGTGGCAATGCATCAACTGTCACCCAACCCATAACGTCAATACATTCCCCCCGCACCAACCTCCAACGCCACTCCACTTCTGGGGCGCTCCTCTCCTGTGCGTCCCTCGACCTCACTGACGGCGGTTCCTCTGCCCGGGACATCACCTGTTCTGCCACGGACACCACGACCCACACCCGCCTCACCACCGCCTCCACTTCCACACCCCGTGACCTCACCACTACCCCCTGCTACACCATAGCATCCCCAACCCAATGCCAAACGCCTAAATATATTACAAATGAACACAAACGCAATTAGTGGAAAACAAGTTGAATTGAAACACTTTTAACACAAACATCACATCCACATCGCCCTACTCCAGGAAACAAAACTTAAACAACACTTAATAACACCAAAGTTTCCTGGATGCACAACATCCCCCTGACCACACTCAGGAACTTCAA
>SDVV010010711.1:0-16136 GCA_016164225.1 Gammarus roeselii
TGACATCCTGACACTCATTTGTGGTGAATGCCACTCTCTGTTCTTGCTATGACATCCTGACACTCATTTGTGGTGAATGCCACTCTCTGTTCTTGCTTTGACATCCTGACACTCATTTGTGGTGAATGCCACTCTCTGTTCTTGCTAGTACATCCTGACACTCATTTGTGGTGAATGCCACTCTCTGTTCTTGCTATGACATCCTTACACTCATTTGTGGTGAATGCCACTCTCTGTTCTTGCTATGACTTCCTGACACTCATTTGTGGTGAATGCCACTCACTGTTCTTGCTATGACATCCTGACATTCTTACGTTTCTGTCCTCCGAATCAAAAGTGACGCAGGTACGCCGCTAATATATTATTTTAGGAAAGTACAATTCGCAGAGCATAATACAAAAATTTGATTTATTCGCGAACCGATGTAAACTTTTTCCTTTTTAAAACTAGGTTGAATTTAATGTGGAAATAATCTAGTGATAGTGTTAGGATAGGCATGGCTAACCTGGGATATTACGTGCATTTACATGCAGAGGTAAGCAGAAATGAGATTGGTACATTAAGAAATAGGTAGATGGGGACGAATGCTACTCCCTGTGTATACTAATAAAATTGACATGATCTTAAGCACATTGGGAACACAAGTACAAATATTCCTGAGTAAATTACTTTTGCATTGCAATTGCGACGGGCAGAAATGGTTACTGCAGCGTTAAATTATTTGCAATCAACAAAAACGAGCCTGCAACATCATAATGCTACATGTACCGCACGAGGCGGCAAAAGGGGTATTAGGAATTGACGGAGTCAGCCGATTAATGTGGTAACCACAGTGGTAGCGCTGTACCATCAACAGCAGTGAGGTGCGGCATTGTGGCGGCAGCGGTGCAAGCAACTATTACATTCCTCAACGGTGGACCGAAATATACTCTTCCCTTGCAGGTTTCTATCTCCCTCATGCTCTGCCCCACCCACCAATAAATATTAATAATAAAATGATAATAATAATAATAATAATAATATTAATTTTATTTTTTTCTTTATTGAGGCACTCAATGGTACAAAAATGGCTACAACAGAAACAAGTTCAACAAAAAACATTCGTACCAATACATCAAAAATATCGTCTAAAAAAATGCGTGAAGACAGATCAAGATTGAGGAACACGACCACAATTCGTAAACTGAGTTTGTGACACGCGTGCTTAAAATACCTTCTATGCCCCTTTCCCACATGAATATGTACACAAACAACAATGTTGGAGAGGTTTATTATAAAGCCACCTATCAGTGACCATACTCGGGGTCGCTCAACCTGACAGCCGCCCGCATATTATGGGCCCACAACCTAGCTATGCAGTTAGGAGTCAAACATTATTCCTATTAATATCGGGATTTCCATACACAATCAGTATCCTGACCCATCTTTCTTTAAGTGGAGATAGTTCGTAAATCTCACTGTTACATACTGCCTCCAGGAAGGTATTATTCGAGTATTTATTTGTTCCTGGAGGCTGAATGCACTTTTTCTTGCTCGTACTTTCAGGCAATCAACATCATTTCTGCAAATACTAGGCTTGCGCTCGTTCTTTTTGGGACACCCACCAGCCTCCTGAATATGTCATTGTATGCTACTCGCAGTTTGCTCATAGTACCCCTGGTAAATTTACACCACAATGAGTTACAGTACATAGGAAAACAGTGCGTTTTAAAAAGCTGCAGCTTAACATCCGTTGTAAAAAAGTTGAATTTTCTTATAAGTTGGTTGCCAACCGCATTTAACTTCCGGTGTTGTTTAGAGATCTCGTCATTATCACACCGGTTATTTTTCATTAGATGCCCAAAGTAAGGGAAACTGTCCACATTCACCAGCGAGGTCCCGCTAAGTACCCCGTCCGTTCCGTACTGGAACCTGTGGTTGAGTGGTTTCACTAGCATATACACTGATTTACTGGTATTGTACTCGATGTATAGTTTCGCAGCCTCAGTCTTGCATATATTTAGCATCGTCGGAAGAGCATCGACATGTGGGGCCAGAAAGACCATGTCGTCTGCAACACGGCTAAGAGATAGTCGGTCATGTACACAGAGAGAAAATATCTTGTAAAATGTACAATATGTCATGTTGGCCTGTTCATAGCCATATACATGCAAATGTAACATGATTTCTGCAAATAGTCTGTTTGAATACGCAAGTATTTTCATATTGATTTTAGATCTTATTGATTTACATGTATCCGATAAATTATGCCGGTGTTTCACTTCTTTTGGTCATGTTTCCGGATGTCTTGTTGACACAACATGAATCTGCTAACTATCACATGATACTTTATGGGGAGTCAATTTGCATAAATTCGCGTCGCAACAAGTCTTCATACATTCCATTCATCAAAATTACGTCGTCTTCTTTGCAAAAATAAAATTAAATATGATAAAAAAAAATGATAGAACAGTATATATTCCATCGATCCCAGAAATACCAAGTCTGACATGGCTTAGTGGTACAGTCTCAGTCTAATGGCGTCAGTGTCTCGGGTTCGAACCCCACTCGTCACGGAACTGTCTCCTCTTTCGATATCATTAGAAACTCAAGCTTGTGTACCGCTTTCGACCTTGAATGAATAACAAGAGATCATCATTTGTTAAGCATAGATTAGGTATAATTTTATAAATAGAAGCAAAATTTTCTTCCTAACTTTCATGTAATAGTTACATAACGAAATCATTTAAATTCAACAGTACAAAATATGTAAATTCAAAAGGAAAATCTTATTGGACGAAATTCAATAAGTCACGTCATGTTGAATTTACGATATACATGTATCTATTACCATACATTTCTCTCTGTGTAGGCTGTCTATATACACATTGAACAGGAAAGGCGAGAGTAGGCCTCCTTGCCTTATACCATTAGTTGTTTGCAACGGGTTTGACATTGAGCTTCACCATCGTATTACACGTTCCTGCTGCTGATACCGAAACTTCAGTAGCTTAACAATGGGAATTGGCTTCCCTCTTGCAATAAGTTTTTTGAATCGTGTCCAGTGATTGACAAGATCAAATGTTTTTTAGCATTCGAAAAAACACAGGTGGAAAGGTGACCCTCCACTGACATAGTAATTAATCGTCTGCTTCAATGTGAAGATAGCCATTTTCGTCCCATGCTGAGGCTTGAACCCAAATTGGTTGGGTGTTGTTCTAAGACAGTCGCCAAGCCTATTCTGGATAACTGTTTCTAGAAGCTTTGATGCAGCAATAGCAATTGATATTGGCCTGTAGTTACCTTTATCGGTCGTACATTTTGTCTTCGATTTTATGATAAGTCTTACGACAACATCCATTAGTAACTTAGGAAGGTAATTAGGTTTAACGCAGCCAGTGAAGAAAATAGACAAGACACGTAGAAGTTGAACAGGAAATACTTGAATACTTCCGCAGGTACACCATACTTTCCCACAACTTTGCCATTTTTTAAATTTCTTAGCAGCGGTCCAAAGTTTCCACATTAAAACATTATCATCATCCCTATCTCGATTGAGAGCCTCATTAGCAAAAAAACAGTCATTATTGTTAATGACATTGTTCATGATACCATAAAAATGGTCGCGCCACATATCAGCAATATTTCTCTCCCCCATTATGCCTTTAACCGAACGAGAAACAGAGCTGTCTTGAGGTTTTAAAATTTTAATTTCTTTCAGAAATCAATCATCCGCACATGGACTAATCATTTTTTTTCTGTCAAACTAGCTGCACGTAAATCATCCGTGTGTTTTTTAACAGTAGCGCAGTGCGTATTTGCAGGCATTTTAAGGATTTAGGATTTAAATTTTATTTAGGTATAATGACATGTTGACAAGATAACAGAAAGATCTGAATACACAGATGATGCGTACCAAGTCTTCGTCACCGTGAGCTTTTCTGAAGACAATATTCGCTACTTAGGTGAATTTCATATTAACTTATAACTTGGGCTGAGAAGTAAGGACCAACCGATGGACATTGTTGGAGGATATCCACTACTCTCCACTTTTAAATATGTCAAGACAGATGAAAGCATTACATTGAACCATTAATTGCAAGAAAAATAGGCACAGTAAGTCGGATCGCCGACGTTTACTTTATCAAGACTATTTACTGTTTCAACTGTCTTATACTAAAAATCTTGAGGAAAGAAAATGTCTTACATGAGGTTGTCTATTACATTACTCACACATTGTCTGGCGTACGATGACACCAATTAGAAACTAACTGCATAGTTAGATGAAATAATAACATATTCACACAGGAAAGAAATATGTCTATGAGTCATAATCGATGGGTACAAAAAATGAACGGATTCCTACATGAACAAGATGATTAGAAATTAGGGCATATGAGGCGCTAAAAAAAATTGAATGAAAGCATCCATCAGATGAATCTGATGAAACATGAACAATTGACACTGTGAATTGCATAGCAGAAGTAAATTAAAATTCAAAAATTTCTGCACGTACAAGTTCAAGCAGGTATAATGTTAGTTTACGTGCCTGTTCCACCCTGGTGCCCCGTGCCTTCACCTTGGTATTCGCTCTCTACATGCTGCTCTGCCAGTCATCTCAGCTGCGCCACATATACACTCGTAGAGCTCGTCCATCTTGTCTCTGCCAGCAGCTGCATGAATCCGAAGCATCTCTAGTGGCAAGCTCCTAAGCTGATTGATAAGTACTGAACAGAGTAAATTAGTCTTAGATATATCATTGAATTGCCAGTTAATTAACTGCGTGGCGGTGTCACCATTAACCATTACAGGGAGCGCATGTAATGAGAGCTCTGCGTGGAGCGGCAAGTGGTCTGACAGAGGCGTGTAATCCCCTACAAACACTCGAGTAATAATGTTGGCTATTGCTGGGGTAAGGGCTAAGTGATCTCATTTTGCTGTTTTCCCGTTGTGATTAACATGAGTGGGTGTGTACCGGGGTAACAGTGACACATCCACAAAGTCTAGTTCATTATCTGCCAGTGGTATCTGCCACTCATTAAATGTGCGGCTGCCTGGGTGGCAATTAAAAATCGCCAAAACACAAACATGTTCATGTCATGATCCTCGAAGTATATTGCTTCTGACTTCATATTATACATAGCTAGTAATTCCACATTATGATGAGCTGCATGAGAAAAATACACATTTATAAATAGAATAGACATCCCCACTACATTCAGGGATAACCCAAGTATCCTATCATCATTGAACTGCTAAATTTTTATAAATGGACTCACTCTATCAGACCACAGGAAGGTGAGTCGACCAAACGGGCGTCCACTGAGTATCTTCTCTTCTGAATTTATTACAGAAATGGAGAATGAATGAATGCAGCCATCTATAGAGAGACTAATCGGGAGCTCGTGCTTGACCAGCTATGTCTCCTGCAGCACACATATATCACTATTTGTACCCATTGCATGTAAAAATGACCAATGGAGATTTCCTAGAGGAGTTTGCATTTGATGTGAAGGAAGGCGTTCCCCTTATTACATTTGGAGGGCTCCAGGCTTTTCTTGCTCTCGTAGAACTTCTGGACGAGGGCACCTGCAGGCCACATATCTGGTGATTTGAGGCGCTTAACATCTAGGTAGCTTGCAGTGACCCTGAAGGAACTGAACTTGGCGAGACGATTGAGTTCCTCTACTGTATATCTGCCATCTCCGGTTAGTCTCTTTACCTCACTCACAATCTGTTCACGTATGATGTCCCCAGATATGGACACATATATGCTGCTTCGTTGTAAGGAAAAGATGCCTTCTGATGTCATTCGACCTGTTGCAACGACGTGTTAAATTCGCTTATTTTACGGTCGACTTTTTGATATTTCTCGCCTTCCAGGTCATTTCTGCTACAAATGCAAATACCACCAGACACATTTGCTTCGTTTTGTTTGCGTGGAGCAGGCGATTTGACCTCCGTCCCCTGCTTATTATCTACCTCTGTTGGGTGAGGCTCATTTGTTGAAGCGGTTCTCGTGTGTAGCTCCGTGTCAACCCCAAGCAACCAAAACGCATCATCGAACCGTTGAATCATCGGCTTCATTGGCTTTAGAGGTTGGGTGGTGTGAGGCTGTGTTGGCGTTGCGGCTCGGGTGGAATGAGGCCCAATGGTGGGAGGTGGTGGGGTGATAGGTTGAGGGGGAGGTGGGGTGACAGGTTGAGAGGGTAGGTGGTTGGGTGACAGGTTGAGTATTCCGGAGTTCCTTGTCTGAAGTTTGCCCATGAGTGGCTTTGGTCGGGTTTAATGTTGAGCCGTCCTGTGTTGCGATCAAACCAATTCCGTTACAAGCCCTTCCTTGTTGTTCCTTCGTCGTCGTTCGTTCGATTGGTTTAGTCGCACTCCTTTAGGCAATGGACGCTACTGGGGTTCCTTGACGGCTTATATCTTCTCTCAAAGGCGAGATTTATTCTTGCATTGCCTTCTGCTGGTGTTTCAGTGTGTTTCTCTTGTCTGCTTCAAATTCTTCTCACATCTTACGCACTGCCTGTTCAACAAGTCCCTCAAGTTTGTACATGCGTTTTTCAATTGAGAGACAATTGGACTGCGTCTTGCTGATCAATTTCCTTACATCACATTCGGGGAACATTCTACTCACATCAGATCTTGGTATAAACGTAGGCAGTTTAGAGAGATTGCATGTTTGCATCATCTCATAAATCTTGTCCAATATGGTATTGGCTGTTCTTGGGTGGCCATCGATTGTGGCGACATCGTCTGGATTGCTCACAGCTAGTGTATCTTTTGCAATTTCTTAAAGCTTCTTTAACGCTGTTTTCAGCTCACCCGCTTCACAGACGTTGATCGTCTTCTTATGGTAAATTTTCATTCATGAGTAACTCGACTTGCGACAAATCACAGTGCAGTGCTCACCACCACATCAGCACTTCTCTCATCCGCAGATTCACTCGGGAGCTTACATTTTTACTGGAGTTGGTGCCGAGCCGTCCTTATCACCTCCTTCGGCCTCTGTGCCACTGCTCTCAGGTTCCCCGGCTGCCTTGGGTCCAACACCGTTTGCCCGGCCAGGCATAGCTTTACGCAAGATACAGAAGTATTCAAGATTTGATGCTCACACAAGAGCCATAAGCTGCGCCCACAACAGACTCCAATGCTGGCAGGTCTCTCTCGCTCTCTCAAGTCCACTCACCCCCCCCCCTTTTGCTCTGCCTTGTCCACTTTTTAATAAGCCACGCTCCTTTGTAGAGGCTGAGCAGGTTTCGTGCATTCTAGGTTGCATGCCAAGCATGCTAGATGCTCTTCTACATTCGTCAGTTTCTGTGTCGTGTCAAACCGGTTCGAAGCTGGGAAAGATATGTGCTGGTGCGGTTTTGCGCTTATAAAACTAATGTGGTGCCAATTTGATTCGGGAGTTACAGTAGGGCTTGTATTCCTGTTAATATGGAGAGCAGTCAAGACGTTAAGCATTGACGACTACAATCAGTAAATATGTTTTTATAGTGATAAGTTTTTCTCACTCGGTTGGAGGAAAATATGTGCATTAGGGGATATAGAGATTGACAATTTGTGGTGAAATTTAATCACAGGCTAATAAATTGGAGCTATGCCCGAGTGTTCTCGATATAATGCAAGGTAAAACCAATCAATGCTTTACATAGCAAGAGACATATCAAAAAGGAGGTAATTACTGTAACACAGCATTTGGTTACACGCTTTTCTTGATCGATGCTTTTCTTTTAGATGCCAAGGAGGCGTCCCCCCCTACTGCTACCCTATCTAATGCAACTCCCTGTGGTGTAAATTTACCAGATTCACTATCAGTAAACTGAGAGTAGCGAACAATGATACTTTCAGGAGGTTGATTGGTCGAACTGTTTTTTTTTTGTTACTATTATTGTACCATCGAGTGCTCCAATAGAGACGATTATTATAATGATGTATGGCATAGTATGCTAAAGGGGGATAACCGCAATCCTGAGGACTGTCTTCCATTTATTAACCCGCAAAAAAGTATTCATTGGATAAATTCAACACATACATGTGTAAATAGTGCAAAAAAATTAGGACCCTACAGGATTTGTTGCAAGAATAATGAATTATTTTGTCTACTTTCCGTCAGATGAAAATGAAATAGTCAATGTTATTGACTCCTTTGAGTAAAAAATGTAATTTAAACACTATACCAAGCTTCATGTACACCCATGTGTCCGGTATTGTTTCTCCTGTAATTGCTGAACTTATTTATGAATACTCCGTTTAATTAGAGTATTTTCCCCCTAATAATATACGATAACAAGAGATAATCCAATTTACATAGAAAGCAAAAGGGACCACATCATAAGCTACCGCAGAATTTTAATATTTATTTTTTCACGAATTTTCTGGAAAAACTATTCATACACGCTTGTCAAAGTTCTTCAATAAATTTTGTACCATTTGTGAGCAACGGTTTGATTCTAGGCAATTAGGCAATTTATTCTAGTTACGAAGAAACTCAATAAGATATAACTAAATAAGATATTACAGTAAGATATTACAATAAGATATTATGTTAGATCTCGCAATGTTACAACATATGTAAACGTAGTAGATCCTCCGTGTATAGAAGGTATTACAGAGCTCAGCTCTATTAGGGTGATGAAATGCTTACAGATTTTCTCGATCGTGATCTCCACATCCAAAATGTTTTGCGTAAAAAATCTTCTATTGGGTTTAATTTATCAGTGTGAGGATCTGATGGGCCAGGAGCTCGCGATTGGGCGCGCACTATCGGTTACAGAGATAGAGACCTCATTGTTAAGTTCGTGGTATATTCAAACTTCATTTTATTTAAATATTTTGTAGTTAGTTAAGTTTTTAGGGTTGTGTATTAACAGCGAAACATCTGGAGGAAATGAAAATGTTAAAATGCAAACTACAAAACATACAATCTCGGTGCAGGGATGTCGTAAACAAAATGCGAAATTAAAAATAATTCCTCTTTCTTTGTAACCGATTGTACGTTCTGCTATGCATCTTTGCCCTATAAGAATATTTAAAAGGTGTCTATCAATTTGTATTGGCAAAAAATATATAAACTTTAACTAATACAACAATTTGGTTAACTATTTAGAGTTTTGACAGTATTTTTTCCGAAATAACCACCGCGTGACATCACGAACTGCATTATTCAGTAAATGATTAGCATGAAACTCCTTTGCTTAATCATTGGCAAATGTTCAATGGGTTACCAAGTCAAACGGATGTGATTTATTAATCGAAACTTGGTTTTCTGAAAACATTCTCGTATATAATATACGTGTCATCAAATTTGAAATATCAAAAATGTACCATCCAATAACCAAAAATATAGCATTCTACGCAGCACGTCTGAATGCCATGAACTTGGATATTTAGAAAATAAATTGTGAATGGGATTTAACGGTGCTCCTATACTTTCCAGGGGTCAAAAATTCCCTGACACCAACTGTTGGTTAATGGGTGTTTGTCTTCTTCATGAGTCAGGAACCATCTTAGACAAGGGTCATCTATTGTGTCATGATTCATAATAAGGTATAATACATGTCTAATGTTTCATTTTATATGTGTTTGATTTTCAAATGGTATTATTAATGATTAGAATTGAGAAAAAATTATAAATGTGTGCATCGTTGCGAACATAGTACAAACCGACATAGTCCATTACCTATCATTATCCCACATCACAACACATGTACTTTTACTTGCTCTGAGTGCTACGCCCACTGGGCGTCTGGAATTTTGTTTATGAAAACGTTCAGAAAAATAAATTTGCCCTCTGTAATAATATCCCAGTTTTATCTGCCCCGTCCACAAAATTGGGCTGCCCGTTTCGCTGATGCCGAAATAAAAGATTCCTGTCTGATACAAGTTCGATAACAGCTGACTGAAATAAATGGTTTAGTTGGACTTGGGAGTTTGCCAAGGATTAGAATTCGGAGCTGCGCGCATGTAATTTTCTGAGCCGCTTGGCCGACACGCTCTATAGGGCGGCTGCCAACAACACAGAGGATGCCATCAACTGCATTTTTGATTCCCATGCCAAGACCTAGAACAGGAAATATGAGTTAAGAAAATGACCTGATAACTCAAAATTGACAATAATCGTTTCCTTTGCTCAACTGTTACCAGCAGTTTTATGTTTATAAAAGTATTAGAATGGTTGGATTCAAAAATCGTTTAATTTTGTTTTGTCTTACAACAATTTCATTGCAAAAAAGATGTAAATGCTTCAGACGTTTAACATGTACTTTTTTAGTGGTTTTGTAACTGATTCTGAAAGAAAGTTGTACGGGATGAAATCATGGCAACTGTCAAAAGTTGTAATAGAAAAATTGAATTTTGAACATAAAATTAGTTTAACACGAGCATTTTGGCTGTTTCATTTATTATTAGTGTTGAATTATTATTCTAACTTCTGAAATGAACAATGATCATTTCATTGCAGTGTACATTTATTGAAATTATTTTGTAATTATCCAGAAGTGAACCATTTACTTCCTTTTTGTTTAAACGAGACAACTACACATAAAAAGGTTTGTATGTTGCAATCGACATGAATTCGTATTATGGCATTGCATTTTTATTTACTGAATTTAAATTTCTCACTCCACATTATATGTCACAAATGGTCACACTCATGCGATATTTACACTTTCTCCATCAAATTTGCAAAACTGTGAACGAAAGAAAGGCATGGGTCTTGCTTTTTTTGGACAAGATGAATTAGCAAAATAAATTCTCGATTATTGAAAAAAAATAGGAATCATTAATCTGATACTACGATCATTATAACCTGCGATAAAATATGTTTTTCTTGAGCTGGAAAACTACTATCCCGAATAAAGTTATCAAATGTTGAAAAAAACTAAAAAACACAACATTCAATGTAATTAAGAAAACTATTCAAAGAAATCAAATTATCTAATTGGATATAAGCAGGATTATACTTTGAAACACCTTGCTTATAGTATACAATTCAAAATTTTGCTAAGTAAAATGTGTATCGTTTTATGAAAGTATAGCAGACTATTCGAAATAATCCTTCAGCATTTCACATCTCTCGTCACGGCGACTAAAATCACAAAATTTATATCTTCCAGCATCGAACTGAACGATGCCAAAATTTCCTTTGTTTCTTGTGTGTTGGATGAAGGAGCTCGATTGGGTAGCATAAAACCGTATGGGATTGCTGAGTTGTTTGTCAAAACCGACTTGATAAGGCTGCTCGCGATGGGCTTTTTGACAAGCTGTTCTGTTAACCGCTGCTGCCCAGTTCAGGCGAACACAGGCTGTTCATTCGCCGCGATCCTGGTTTATCCCGCTATTGGAGGAGATTTGTTGTTTTCCTGTTGCGATTTAGCCATTTCAGTTGCAAACGGCTAGACTATTGGCAGCGGCTGCTGGCAGCGGACTAATGATAAGCTTTGGGAGCCAATAAAAGAAAAAGGACTAAGCGCTTTCAAGCTAGTGCTGATCGAACTCACCGAATACAAACTCAATCTGTTAAGAGTGAAGCATAGATTATTAAGATGAGTGAAGGAAGCTATTTGAGATAACAATGTTTCGACTTTAAACACTTTTGCTCCACAGTTTCTAAATACGTGATTGCATACATATGTGTCTCTACAGGCCAGACTGCGTATGCAAGGATCAGAGCTTCCTTGACAGGATAAGAATCACCGCCAGAGGAAAAGTCTAAAGACGACATTAACAACAAATTGCAGAATTAGAATAACACACAACATTGGAAATAGTGTTTTTTGTAACAGATTTAATTCCATAACAATATTCTCAACCAACCAGAACTGACCGATGTAGAGAGGGGAAGTGAAAACTATCGCACCATTGACTTTGTTTATGGTCAGAGCATCCTTAGGAAGTGTAATGTCGTCAATGGATGTAGCTCTCACCATAACCTTCAATTCGTGTTCATCTCTTGAAAAGAAAAACGGTAGAGTAAAATTTACAGAACCATCCTATGCAGAAGATTACAATAAGTTCATTTAATAAAGCCACAGTATTTATCCATTGCACGTATGGGTAATAATTCCGCCGACATCAAGTGTTTTATAATTACTCTCAATTCTTTCATATGGATGCAGTAATTTTAATTTAGGTGTTTTCTTTTAAAGAGAATCAGGACACACCCACCAAACATTTCCAGAGTTGGGTCGCTCTCCCGGCAGGTGGGGGCCGCTAAAGTTCGCAATGGAGAGTCGAATAATTTTCGCCGCACTTTGGACCGTCGCCCACGAGCTTTTTAGACCTGTCAGCGGCCTCCATTGTGGCAACAAATCTAAGTGAGTTTGCGTCTTTTTGTGTTTCTAGAAAAGTAAGTTGATACCAAGCTATTGACATTGTGTTTCAAATGCATTGTGTTTCACGATGGTCGTTGCCATGCGAGAAGAGGAAAAGCGTCTAGACCGTACTTTAGTGAATGAATAAGCATAGGGATATATAGAAGTTTGGTAGGGTAAGGGTTATCTCGATGGATGGTGAGGGATATCGTGTTACGTGGTATGGTGAGAGGTGATCGATTAAACTCTCGAAAACTGGGCGTACTATCGCTTACATAGATAAGATCTTATTTTTAATTTAGTGTTCCATTTAAAGTTCACTTTAATCATGTTCCATCCATTCTCTAAAACATGCGACCTTGGTGCAGGGATGTCGTGAACAAAAGTGCGAAATTAAAAATAAGGTCTATATCTTTGTAACCGATAGTACATGGCCTAGTGAAGTGAGGGAAGATTGGGATAAATAGAGGGGTAACGGAGGTCGTGATAGTTCAATGTAATCGAGTTCATGAGAGTCGTTCATCTCATATTTTAGGGTAAAAGAGCATCGTCTGAATAAAGTGCAGCCAATGCACAAAGATTGATTCAGAAGAACCGCCCATATATTAGTAGTGTAAAGTACCGCAAAAACGACATTCTAGAGTCACTTTTGGGTGGGGTAGGGTAGGGCGGGAGTCAGCCGATCAATGCATGCAATCTAGAGTCAGAGGGCGGAAGGCGGTCGGCGCGAAGACAGGCAGCGCACAGGTACTGCTTTTTAGCAGCCGGACAGACGGATAGCTGATATATATTTATATTATATTCACATAAGGGGATTTGCATCTCAATGCTTGGGTAGATTGTATTGCGACTTCGTTGAATGTCATGTTGCATATATGCATTTTCAATGCTGAGTCCTCTGAATGTTTTTCGGGGTATTTACAAACATACATTTAATACTCCACACATATTCCTCTTGAACGAATGCTGATTTTCGGAAACGTTCATGATGAATGTTTAAACTTTGGTATCATTTCTACGCCATTCGCATTTGATCAATTTACACGTGGCATATATTCAATAAGGTTCTTGTTATTTTCTCCGATTGTTTTATCTACAGCATTCCCCAGGATTTTCTTTTCGTTTGATATATATGCAGTCATATTATGACCGAATGTCACATCGCATGTGATTTATTTATAGATGTACGGGCTTATTTGTAGATCGATTAAATAGAATATAATCTGCGATGATATAATTACTGTTGTGGTATATATCCTTGGACGATGTGCTGAAAATCGTGATATCTCCATGCTTGATAATATTCCAATGATTTATTTAGAACTCGGTTTTACGTTTATGTATTCATCATTATAAGCACGATGCCACCAAGACGCTGCCACCAAATATGCCCTGGGATTCCTCTCACTTGCACCAGCCCTGAGATGGAGGTACGCGTTACCTGTTTTAAACGAGACCGATACCGGTTTTAAACGAGGATAATACCTGTTGCCACCTTTGCGGTTATGCAAGTACGAACACGGTGCCACTTCCCTGTCAGTCTCTGCACTCCGTTCACGCTTCAGTAACACATCAGCACCCGTCACGAAAGGTTCTACGGTCAATCGTTCCCCTAAGGTGCGATAATTAACGCAACGTTTTACATATTTCATTGTTGTAGCAGTGTCATGATACGTGTTATTGTAGACGGAGATATATTATGTGAATAGTTTTTTTAGTGTTTCCATGCTAGTAGGGACATATTTATTGCATGTTATGTGCCAGTCATGGCCCCCTGTCAGTATTGTGGTGTTCTCACATGGCCATACCTGTTGCTAGGTGAGTGCCACTACCTCCCATCAACTGGTCAGAGCGGCAAACACGTTTCGTCTATTTTTTTGCGTGTTAGGCTATGCTATGCTGTAATTTCTTAAGTGATCGTTTATCAGTGCTGCATTGTTGTGTTGGTGTTACCGTATGTTATAATGTACCCCAGAACGCATCTGTCTCATCCTCCTTCTCTTCAGTTTTCAATAATTTATTTTCAAGAAAGAATTTAGGCATTTTATCCAGGAATGTCTGAACAATTGCATTGACGTCTGAGGTTATCGTTGTGTTCTTTACCAATAATTTTTTTAGGAGATCAAGTACGTGAATGCGGCTTTGGACATTGGGATGGCTAACAAACCCATTCAAATCAAATATAAGTGCTGAGTAGGCTTTAAGATAGTGAAGCAAACCTGGGAATAGTGTCTTGGCAACGGGTGGTAATGAGGCCGTATATATTACTGCAACATCGTCGCTATTATGCGGGTCCTTTTGTTTGATTGGTTCCGGTGTGGGCTCTGTAGTTATGCTATTGCGATAGAGGGTGTTAATAAAATTAAAATCTAGCATCTCGTCCCCACGCGTACTCAATCTTTGTCTGTGATACGTACTGCTATGTTCTGCTATTTCTGGCCCTGTTGTGACAGATAAGGGTGTAGCGCTACCGCCAATATGATTTGTTGTAAGCTTATCCATTTTGGACTTTGGAACTAGGTAGTAAACCGATTCATCTATGGATCATTTTTGTCAAAAAACTGACTGCTGTGGGTAATAGTAAATTTAACAGGAACCCCCCACGCACGGTTGATAATAATTTCCTTTTGGCCCAGGAAGATTTACTTCCGGACGATTTACAGCGTAATCGTTTTATAATTGAGTTGAATTTATTTACCCGTGACTTGGTTGGTTTAACACAGACCAATTTTCCGCTCTCTATATATCTAAATATTGATGATTTCCACTTCGTAATCACTTAAATGTTTGACCAGTTGACTACGTTCGAATGATTTTAGTTGATTGATTTTATTATAAAAATTCAATTTACGTTTCAGAGAACGTTTATCACACATCGCGACACGACGTTGCCTTCATTAATCCACGTAAGGTTACTGTCTAGATAATCACGTAGATTTGCTTTCTTCCTTGTCTAATTCGTGTCTTCAATACCTTGATGGCATAAATATCAGGTTTGTCACACTGAACTAGTTCCTGCCTGTAGGCAAAACCTTTGATGGGCTCATCAGTATCAAGTGGTGTTATTTCATAGGTGGGAGGGTAATGTTTTTGATTGACACGTGAAATACGAAACACTTCCTTCGTGAACTTTGGTTCGTGTCCTCGCCTTGATGTCTTGGGACTGGGATCACTGCACTGCAAGCGTACGTACGCTCCCACCTTTAGTTGTGTACTGGGCACTTTAATTCTCTTACGTCGTATTTTATGCATTTCAACCAGTAAAACCTGAATTTGCTTCTGATCGTTCAACAAATAAACGTCAAATGGGTTCTGTCCCATTATTGATGAATGTGTTGTCATATTGTAAGTCGTTACAAGTGCTTGCAAATCATTTATATAGCGTTCAGTCTTTTTTGCATGCATATGTTTTCCCAACTTGAGTTTTATAGTCCGTATAACGCGTTCTGCAGGGGATGCTTTGATGTTCTTGTTGTATGTATAATAAATGGATATGTTTTTGCTAGCTAAATATGCTTCAAATTTTCTATTTGTAAATTCACTGCCCTGATCTGAACAAATCCGAGTTGGTGGCCATACTAATTCACTGAATATTTTGTCAAATGCTGCAATCACATTTTTATATATAATAGCTTCAAGGATTGTACACACAGATATTTGTTGTATATATCAATGATAATCAATAAATATCCAATACCGTCATTTTTAGATGCATATTCCTTCATATAGGCAACATCTGCACAGAGAATCGATCCAGGATGCGCAGCTCTGAACATAGTCTGCTAAATTTCAAGGGAGCTTGTTTAAATCGTGTGAATGTTTCTGATGCTTGTAGAA
>SDVV010010712.1:0-16136 GCA_016164225.1 Gammarus roeselii
TATATATTACGTGATCAAATATATAAAAATTGACCTAGACGACAAACGTTATTTATTTTATGTCACGAACAATCTTTGTGACATATCCTGCTTTATCAAAAGACCAGCTTCGAAATATGTTAACATCTGCAAGCGGAATGGCAGTTTTCAAAATGGCAATACTACCAATATGTTCTAGAGATGAAAAAGATTTTCTGTCTCCGGATTGTTTTCACTGGAGATATAACGAGTAACTCATATAAGTGGCCAACGATAATAGTGTTAAAAAGGTACTGGTCACTTGAAAGGCTACGTTGCAATTGTTAAATTAAATTGTTAGACGAATTTAGAATGTATCCCGTTAAGATAATGCCATCATATTTTTTTATGAAACTGTTAGACATTCCGGGTGGGAAGGGAACCTTGAAGAGACTTGAAATTTTAACTGGATACATGAATGAAAAGGTCAGCATCAGACATAATCTGTGAAATGCAATTTATTTATAGGCCTAATTGGACTTTACTAAATATCTTCACTTCATCATTATTCTGACATGTGTTATATCTCCATGATTAAATATGAAGCATCGCTTCTTCACAAAAAATAGGAAAATTATATTTTTGTCACAAGGTCTCTACATTTGCCATCAAACATGGCGAAGGACTTTGTATAAGAAAAAAATGTTCAGCATGCCGGTTTTTGTAGGTGAGAAGTCTTTGGAAAAGACAAAACATCTTCATTCACCCGCAAAAAAGTCGATAGTGGTCAGTCAAGACATTATGAAATCATATACGTCACGTCTTTCTCAAGCCGTTACTCCGACACGCGGCCTGCATGCAAAGCAGGGCCGCGTGCATTTAAGGGCTCTCACCAGGACTCCTCCTGACCTCTTTATGGCTCTGGAATCTGCCTTCGCAGGCCTGTTCTGGCGACCAATTTATGGAGCTAACTTCTCAGACTGGCGGGTGGTGCAGTAAATTTCACGTCCTTAATAATGGTGGTCAGAGTGGTGGGCTGACTCCTCTTATTCCGCATCGACTCGCGAATATTTCCGTTTATAAAATTTGTCTGTTAGTCATGATGATGCGGAACTTTACCTCAGAATACACACAATAAAATGCTTAGCCAAATTCACTGCATTTCCGCCTCCAGGAAGGTGCGGCATGAACGGGTGTTCTGAGCGTCTAGTATCGACTGATTGCATGACACCACTTCAAACGAGTACTTTGTATATTGTTTTTGATGAAATGTATGAGATTTAAGAAGACGATTATATGTCTTTGTTCCAATTTTCATAATCAAAAAAAGGACTAACTTCCGACGAAGAGGGTCGTTGTGATAAATTTCAGCTCATAACATTTGTAAATGGTAGAACTTTTGAAAAAAAAAATCCATAAAAAAATAGTTCATAACAAACCAGGCGTAGCATAATTAAGCAATTGTTCCCATTCAATATTAATTTTATATAACCCATCACTCACGAGTACAACAAAGACGCTGAAAATTGATCATGCATCCAAACTTATTATATATTATTGTTTTCCCATGGCATATCGGTGATATGTCGTATTCAAAGAGAACTGCCATCCCCTCGTTAAATAAGCTTGAAACACGTCTGCCAGAAGGATTGTGAGCCTTTTTCAATTTTTTTTAACCACTACAAGGTCCTGGTCAACTTATACGAATCACTCTGATCCACTATTCAAATATGGTTGGATATCTTTTCGGTAGTTAAACTTATGATTTAATTAGGGAGTACTTCGCGCACTCCATTCCCGTTCTTGCTTTGAAGACACACACTCACTGCCTTGAAGGGGACGTGAAACTCTCCGGACCGACAGCTCACGGCTTCAGGTCCCTCGTTCTTAGTGTTGTGTCAATGACAGCAGGCAGATATTGTAAAGTTCTCATAACACAATGCTAAGACATTAATCTTTAAGAACCATGTTGTTGTCTACTCGTTTAGATAATAACACAACAAACACTTCTTTGAAATTTTGTGTTTAGTGGTAAAATAGAAAGAATTCTAGCGATTAAATTGCACACAATTGGGTGTGCCCTTTTTCAATTTGAGCATCCGTTAAAAGGTCTTTTTAAAATGCTGGATGGAGTAACATCTGACTCAAGAAACTTGAGTGGGCCCATTGGAAGAGGCGCTCTGATGATATTCATGATGAACCTCAGGTACAGTTTGAAGAAATTCAAGTTCCAATTACTGAAAGAAATATTCACAATAAGTTAGTTGAAAATAGCATTCATGATCACAGACGTCTTTTGTGAATATTGCAAAGGTAACGGATTGGGACGAGTAGATAGGCCATCCATGAACGATTGTGAAATCTTGCGATACAACTTCTCGGTTATCAAACACGAAAAAACGACCCGAACATGAATCTGAAAAACCTAACTATTGCAGCTTCAAGATTTACCGTCCCTACTTCTGCATGATCAAAGTAGTGACGTGCGTAAGGCTCGTACAGCGGCAGTACTATGTCCTTGGTTTTGCAGAGGAAGTTAATGGAGATAAAACCAAGGTTGCGGTTTGCTATCTTGTACGTCCCTCGAACTCTGCGTCCCATATCAACTCTTTCGAGATTAGGACGCCCAAGTCCTGCTCTTGGTCGACAGTGGCAAGATCGCGTCCTGATATTGTAACACGCTGTGTGGATAACGGTACATTTTGCAGAATTTAATGGCATCTGATAGGCTTCTGACCATTGAATGAGTCTTTCGAGATCTTGTTGTATGAAAAATTTGTGCCGTTCCCTTCCAGGCTGCATGACAGAACTTCGTGTCGTCGGCTACTTTCGATAACAAGCACATAAGTTTTTGTACGTTGCCACCGATGCCGAGCTTGAAGAATTTGTGTAAAAGTCTCCATGCGGCACAATATCAACAATTTTTGGAAGTTTGGATAGTCGAATTGCTGCACTGCCTTGCGGTCGTCGTACACACTAATCCCCTTGTTGAAAGCGTCCATCAGATGACCACTTCTCGGGCGGCGGAAGCCATGTTGGGGGTCTGGAATCAGGCTGTTGTCTTCCAGATGATCGACGAAATGGTCTCGGATCAATCGCTCGATGGTTTTGCTCACGACCGACGTCAAACTGATCGGCCGATAGTTGTTGGGCGATTGTCGGACACCTTTCTAAAAATTGGCCGTGACATTATACAACTGTCCAGTCTCCATGGGCCTCGCCACTCGCTATCGATAAATTGAAGATTTGGACAGGGAATTCGCCAATTGTTCCAGTGTCCTTGATAACTCTAGGGTTCTTTCCATCGGGATCAATCGATTTGTAGATGTTCAGTCTTACTAGTTGTTCAACAACTTCCTCTCACGTGAACACAATTGTCGTCGATGGTAATTTCCCAAGCAGCTCGTTAGTAGCCAGATCCCTAAATTGCCTGGCAGAGCACACCGAGCAAGGCAGCAGACCGAGCAAGGCAGCAGATACGGCACTTCTCTACTTACGCCTAGGTTATTATACTTCGACACTTATTATTATTCTACTCCTACATTTATGATTTACTATCTAGACCTACACCTATTATAAACCTTATTAGAACACAATAACACGAAAAGTCACATGGAAATGTCATGTGAGTTGATCACTTGCACAAAACCTGTCTGATGCGGACTCGCGTCTCATATTAACTTCTTATTGCCACGGGAGCGACAAAACGACTGCAGATCACTAGATCAGATTTTGATTTGAGTAAGAAAAACAAACGAGCACGAGTGCTCATGTCGATTGTTTCCTTGAAAGAAGTGAAAGAAGAGTGGGGGATAGCCAACGATGCTTTAGAATTTCACTCACATATACAGAAAAAAAAGGTTGTAGGGATATGATCAGCACCATACTAGTTACTACCCTACTACTACCCGAGACATTTCAGCCCCGGAGAAAAAAACATCGAGAGTCAGGTTGACGTATGCAGGAACGGGGCGAACAAGAGGGGAAACGAAGAATTCAGGTTTCAGGCGTTCGCATCTCAGACGGTCGAGCAGAGACAATCACGCCCATACGCTTAGCAAATTCATGGTTTTCCTCGAGCGCATGCCAGTTGGCTCGTCCCAAAGGTTGGGTCAGACGGACTCCAACTAGGTAATGAGTCTACTTCAAAGGTGCATATAGGAATTAGATTTCGACAAGTATATGCACATTTAGGAAAGCAGAGCACTCAGTTGCCTGGGAAGTGGTCCTCTCCCATATGCTCAGAAGATTAAGTCTTCTGTACGCAAGTGGTTCCTTGCAGGCTGTCGCTCTTCAAGGCGAGATATCGGAGTGACTTCTCTTAATGATAGACCTGCCTTTGACTGATCTAGAGTTTAGGTCGGAATTATACAAAATTTCATGAAATTTTGATGAGGAGAGCTTCACTCCCATTTTCCTGAGAGTGGTTCTTCATAGTGTTCAGTAGAGTCAGTCTCTGAACACGGGTGATTGGTCCTACAAGGCTCTTGAAATATCATGTGAGAAGTCAGAAGGACATCTCCTAAAACAAGTTGGTCATGACAATTCTTGAGTTTAGTCAAATGAAGCAAATATTTCAAAATTTGACGAACAGTTATCGCAGAATTTAGTTGAAAATGGCAAGAGACAAGTTTTTACATTTGAATTGAGACAAATGACAAGTGAAAAGCAAATATTTTTAAATTCTGAAAAGCATCTAACAGGGAATTTAATCCTAAAAAGATTATAAATCGATCTTTAAAGTCCGATATTTTGTCGAACATCTGCCGGAAGGAGGTTAGTATTTATACATTGCTCCGCTCCCTGCCGCGCCAAGTCCCACCCGAATCTTGCTACATAAAAGAAGACCGTTAGTTATCCACAGTGAACAAGGGATTTTCCAAGATGAGATGCCGGAGAGGCATCACCAATTTATTTCAAGGTGAGATGCCAGAGGGGCATCTCCAAGATATTTCAAGGTGAGATGCCAGTGGGGCATCACCAAGACATTTAAAATTGAGATGCCTAAGGGGCATATCCAGAATATTTCATCTGTCGGAAAGAGGTTAGCAGTTATGTCTCTCTGCTCTCTGCTCCACTAGGTCTCGCCCAAATCTGTGCTACGGGAGAGAAGACGGTTAGTCATCCACATTATACAAGGAATAAATTTCAAAAGGAGATGCCAGAGGGGCATCTCCAAAATATTTCTATGTGAGGTGCCAGAGGGGCATATCCAAAGTATTTCAAGGTGAGATGCCAGAGGGCATCTCCAAGGGACTGTTTCCTTGAGTAACCGTCGCAGCTGTTTTATATTGTCCAGTATTATTTAGAATCAACTTATTTCTTTTTCCTTTTGTAACGGAGTGGAGAAGCGATAAATTAGAGAGTACCATCATATCGACAGGGTCCTTTAAAAGGAAGATACTCACTGTCTCAACCATGTATGATATAGTTGAATTTATGCCGTGCCGTAGAGTTCAGCAAACGCTCTCCTCTTGTGCCGGCTCGATTTTCGTATATCATGGGGTGTGGTGATGAATGCTTCAGTGTCAGCTCACCGACAAGCGTCGCTGAGTCGCCGGTAGACTTCCACCCCGTGGGTCTTTCGTAATTCATGTCGATCTTTTCACCTGTTTTTGCTTTCTTTTTCTCTCCCGACATAAAAGGAAGAAATTAATGAAGAAAAATACCATCATGTCGGCAAGGTCACTCCATAGGAAGAAATTCGTTGCTTTAAATATAGATGACATCCTTCGAATCTACGCCGCACCGTAGAGTTCAGCAATGGCCTTCCTCGCGGTGCGGGTTCGATTTTCGTGAATCGTGGGTGTGGTGATGAGTGCTACCGTTGCAGCTCATCGACAAGTGCCGCTGAGTTACCGGCAGATTTTCATCCGCACAGTGTGGCTCGCGATTTAATAGCTATCTTTTCTTCCCTCCCCCCTCAATCAAGGGAAGGAAAGAGATGGAAAGAAAGCCTACCATCGTGTCGGCAATGTGCCTTCATGGGAGGATACATACTGATTCAACAATTGGTGATATCGTCTAACCTACACCATATCGTAGAGTTGAACAAAGCTCTCCTCTTGGTGCGGGTCAGATTGTCGTATACCATGGGGTTGTGGATGAATCCTACCGTTACGGCTCCTCGGCAAGCGCCGCTGAGTCGCCGGCACTCCTTCATCCGCAGTAGGTAGTTCATAATTGTCTTTATTTTCCAATTTTTCTCCTCTCTTTTTTTCTCCCGAAGGTTCTCCGGAGGAAGGTCAGAAAAGAAAAAAAGAAAAAAACATCGTGTCGGCAAAGTCTCTCCGTAGGAAGTTACTCATTGCTTTAATATTGGATTATATACGTCAAATCAACGTTGTACCGAAGAGTTGTGCAAAAGCTGTTCTCCTGGTGCGGGTTCGACTTTCGTATATCAAAGGCTGTGGGGGTTAATGCTGCCGTTGCGAGTCACCGGTGGTCGCTGAGTCGCCGACAGATTCACCTTGTAGACAATAAGTGTTAGTCGTACCCCTTGCAAAAAAAAAAAAAGTAGAAATAAATGGTATCCTTCTTTGTCTATACCGCCGCATCAAGTTGAGCAGGCTCTACTCCTAAGCGGTTTCGATTTTCAGGATATCTTAGTCCCTGTATCTGCATGTCCCGTTAGGACATAAGAGAGCCTCGTAGGCTAGCGGGATGAGTGATTGCAAGTACCGTTACGAGCTCACTCCCAGTACCGGTGACCCTGACGTGGGTTTAGGGGTGGATGCGAGTCCACGTATCACCTCTCACCCGGTATGTCATGGGAGGAACAATCGTACCGATATGCAGTATCATTAGTCTCTATGTATTTGTAATGTAGTATTATCAGTGTGTCTGTACCTGCAATGTTAATGGTAGAAATTCTCCGCTTCGATTTTGAGATTTTCAGTAACATGAGTCGAGTTGGTTAACAATAATAATCATTACATTGTTACTTATAATGGAATTATGAGTAATAATTAACATGTACCATTACCAGCGACGGTGCAACTATTGCTAATAATAATTAAATTACTAGTAACAACAATTTGAATTATGAAGAGAGCCGTGTCATGTTCTTTCCCAATTTCCTTATAGTGATAGTCTCGACAGCTTCTGGGAAAATCAAATCGTTCTCAGGTTAAACGATTCACGTAGCCATTTGCATGTCAAACGCGTTTTTTAACGCATTCATGGATTCAGAGCTAACTACCGCATCTGGTAAGTTGTTCCAAATCCGCGAGATTGCGATCGGGAAAAGTGCGGCGCTATAGTTGTAGCGGAACGTTTTTCCACAAGTGTCGCCCGGTTCTTTTGGATGCGAATGTTGTGGTCCCTGTAAAAGGTGCCGGCAGGGCTCACGTTGATGAATCTCTTCAAGTATTTGAATATTTCAATGAGCTGGCCCCTCAGCCTACGTTGCTCGAGGTTGATGAGATCAAGCTCTTTGAGCCTCTCCTCGTAGCTGTGGTGGCGTAGCTGTGGGATGAGCTTAGTAGCACGATGCTGGATGTGTTTCAGTTTGGTTATGTCCCCTTCATGTGTTGAGACCAGAATTGGACTGCATGCTCGAGGTGGGGACAGACGAGGGACGTGCACCACAGCAATGCAATGTCATTCGTTTGCAGAAAAAGTTACGGGAGATTTAACCAAGGTCACGATTAGCTATCTTGTAACTTTCTTCGACATGCGCGTCCCATTTTAAATCTTTCAAGATTAGGACGCCCAGGTCTCTCTGGTGGTCAACAATTGCAAAATCGTTTCTTGCCATCGTGTGATTGATGTTGTCATTGCGTCAATCCACGTGCATAACTATACATTTTGCTACATTGAGGGGAATCTGCCACGCTTCCGACCATGGGACGAGTTTTTCGAGATCTTGATGGATCTCAACTCGGTTTCTCTCCCTCCATGTTGCGTGGTAGAGCTTCGTGTCGTCGGCAAATTTCGATACCTTGGACAGAAGCCCCGCATGTATGTCGTTTACATAGATGATGAAGAGGATAGCAGCCTGGACGCTGCCCTGGGGCATCCCAGAGCAAACAGGGGCCCACTCGGACAAAGCCTGACCGATGCTGACTCTTTGCTTGAGTCCTGTTAGCCAGGCTCGAAACCAGCGGAGTACGTTGCCACTGATGCCGAGCTCAGAGACTTTGTGTAATAGTCTCCTGTGCGGCACCTGGCCGAACGTTTTTTGGAAGTCTGGGTGAATGACATTCACAGCCTTGCGGCGCTTGTACACGTTGATCACCTCGTTGAAAAAGTCCAGCAGATTCATCCGACAACTCCTCATACGGCGGAAGCCTTCTTGAGTGTCATGAATAAGTCCGTTGTCTTCCTGATGATCGACGAGATGATTTCGTATCAATCGCTCCATGGTTTTGCACACGATCGACGTCAAGCTGATCAGTCGATAGGTGTTTGGATATTGTCGGTCACTTTTCTTGAAGATTGCCGTAACATCTCGTTCATAGCCGGGTCCTAAACAGTGAACACGGAGCAGAAGAAGCTATTCTGGACACTGGCTATGTCCTCAGGCGACGTTCAGGGGACACGATCTTCGTCCATTACCGGGCCAACTGGGTTCCTAGCAATTCTACGCTCATTGACGTTGAGATAGAAAATTCTTAGTGTTCTCCGATCCTCTCGCTAAGAGGATCGGACTAGCCTAGTGACTGTCCTACACGCCAGGCGATGCAGTTCTGCCGCCTCTGCAGTGTTCTCCCTCATTCGTTGCGTATTTAGTTGATCGCGACGATTTAAGGGTCTTGCAACTTCAACTTTTAACCAAGGGGGCCTAATCCTTTGAGCGGGATCATTGTCCTCAAGGGTATACATCGGTCGATGGCCTCGCGAACTCTCTCATTGAGGAAGCAAGCGTCCACTATACCGAGTTGTTAGATTAAATTAAGCGCACTTAGTTGTTCTTTCGTTCAATGGAAGTCTGCTCTAGCAAAATTGAGGTGGCGTATAGCTCCCTGGGGGGCTGGACGGGACACTTTATTGATGAATTTCACCTCGGTGTGGTCAGAACCTCCCAGTTTGTTGTCAACTAGGGTGTTTCCGACCAAGCGCTCCTTAGTTGACATGACTAGTTCCAGTATGTTGTTCCCCCGGGTTGGTTCACGAACATATTGGGTCATGCCATTATCGGCGATAAACTCCAGTAGTTTTTGACTGTAGCCTGTGAAGTTAGGCTCGCCCAGTCAATATAAGGAAAATTGAAGTCACCGAAGATGTTAGTCCCGTGATTATTAGAAACTATTTCTTCCAGCTTCTCATAGAGCTCGGCATCTTGTTTCGCAAGGGTGTGACTGTTGCGGACACCAATGCCAGCTCCAATGTCGCATGGGCCACTTTTATTTTGGCGTTGTTCTAAGAAATGGATGCAGGCAGTATCTCCCTTATGTTCAGCACGAACCCGCCCCCTCGTTGACTAGGGGTGGGTTTGTCCACGCTGGACAATTTGTAGCCTGGTAGCATTATCTCTGCTGCCAGGTTTCTACTCTGGAGATCGAGCCATGTTTTCTTTGTGCCAATGACATCGAACGAGTACAGAGCCGTCAGTACCCCCAGGTCGTGATCTTAGGGGCATAAGACTGCGCGTTATATAAGAATACCTTTAGACAGTGCGTGTCTCGGTCTTCGACTTGTTCATGTCAATGGGTGGTGTCGACCTGGCGGCTGTGGATCAGAATCTTGACCATCCCTAGAATTGCCTTCTTCTGAGCCATGTAACGCAGCTACCGTGCCTGCAGTTTCTTCTTCCGGGAGTGACCAATTGGTCATCGCTCCCGTAGCGGAATTTGCTGCAGGATCGGGGTCCTCTAGGTAGGGCTGCCTGAGGCCAAAACTGGTCCGTTCAAAGCCCGCTGGACCATTAAGTTTTTGCGTATTTTTTATTTGCGCTCAAGTGGAGTAGTCAGTCAAGTCGGGCATTTCCCACATCATATAGGTGTGGGTCGTATTGCAAATGGTCTCGTGGGCTCGATTTACATAGGTTAACTTGCTATGCATCTTATCATCATCCTTCATTCGCAGTAAGATGGAGGTGATGGTCACTCGATTTGTTTTTGCCTTGAGGATAGAAATCAGCTGCCTATACTTGGCTAGCAGATCTTCCGACCTCGTCCTTTTAAGATCATTGGTGCCTACATGGCAGACAATGAGTATCTCCCGGCTGGAAACCTCATCCCCTGCATGGGCACCTCTGATTTCCTCAATCGTGACATCGGGTTTGCAGATAACCCGCCTCTTTGCCTTAAACCTATGAGCAAATTCAATCGACTGGTGTTGGACGATAGAGTCACCTAGGACAAGTGTCTCATTTTCGCCGTCCAGATCGGTGAACCTCTCAAAAGTGTTCCGCGTTGGCATCACAAACGCGGGCCGGTTCACGAAGGTAACCAGGTCCTGGATCTGCTGAAATCCATACAAATCTACGCCGCTCCGTCGAGGTTGGGTGCGGTTTCCACCCGACGATGTATTGGTATGAAGTATCGGTTTAGTCCTGGTTCTCGGTTGCTGGGCTGCCGATGACTTCTTGGCTTAACGGGAAGTAGGTGACCCTGGGTTTGAATTTAGGGATGGAAGCGGTAGACCTGAAATGGGTTTAGGGGTGAATGCGTGATGCCGTTGCAAAATCTTACACAGGACGTCACGGTATGAAGACAGGGCAAAACCAACAAGGATCCTCCTTGATCGTGCTGGGTCTCCCCGGTCCATCCTCTCCCGGGAGGCCACTCCATCCAGCTGTAAAGTATGGACTACCAACTCATAAACTTTACCTAGTTTCCTCGTCTGTTCCGCCAGGCCCTTACTAGCCTTCTCCATATTGGAAAGTAGGTTTCCACTGAGGTCTGCAGCAAAACTCTCCAGATCACACTTACTAACAAGGTCCTCTTGGACCTTACGTACCTCGGCTCTCGCCTCCGCTAGGGGCTCACAAGTCCTACCAATTTCCTCTCGTATCTCCACATACTCACTGACGACAGGGCGCAGCTGCTCCTCGAGGACAAAGACCTTCGCCGAAAATATCCCGTACTCTCCGCCCTCGTCGTCCATCCTCCGCAGGCCCTGGAAGATCACCAGGACCTGGTCGAGCCTGCCATCCAGCTCACAGAAGCTGCAGACGAGGCACTACTCGTCCTGCTCCTCGAGGTCCCTGAGGACGTGCTTGCTTTCTGGTGAAGCAGACCGAGCAGGTCACCAGAGTAGGCGGCATCCTCAGACGTCGTCCGGGGAAATCTTCTCACGCTTTCCGCACGCACGCGCTTATTATTATTCACTTATATAACTAGGTTCAGTTTTTTTATTACACTTAACGCGGTAAATGTTCACACATGACCGGAAAATAAAGACACAATATCGTCAGTTGCTGTTCAGCACAGAGCGTTTACGAACGACATCAGTATTTTGTAATATCACAGACACACAAATTATTGAACGAGCTCTCGCTAGCACAAAGAATCGGGTTACTTACAGATACATGTACAGAAAATTATCCGAATCCTCCACAAAGAGGAATGTCCGACAGCAATGAGCACCTCACACTCTTCTCATATACTTACACACAAACAAACTTAGCTCTTTGGCGCTTGTGGGTCCATTAAGGATCCTGCTCTACCCCTGCTGCGTCAAAGTTACCGGGGCCTTCCCAAACCACGACCATTTCGTTTCTCAACAAAACGCCAAAAGTAGGAAAGCACATCATGCCGGGTAGCGTCGAAACTCGTCTATTAACAACAAATCTCCACTCATGTATATCCGTTGAACGCTCTCTCGGTACAAACATACCTATGCCTCTCCTTACTAATGTTTGCTTTCATCACTATTCTCGACAAACTCCCCATATACAACCTAACAAAGTGTCCGTATATTCGCAGAACGCATATCTGCTCTGTTCTTCAACCTCTTCTCCATCCTCGTTCTAATTTGAATAACGTCGATCGTTATTGATCGCGTCTTCCAGCATTACTGCAACCATCCCCCTCAAACATTTCATTTCGAAACGCTCAAACTTCTCTCTGCTGGCCACGCACCCATAACACTATTCAGTGCACCCAACACTTTATATTAGAGCCCTGTACTTATAACACTGAACTTTCTCCAATCACTCACCATTTAGGATGCTAATTGCATCGATATTCCTTCAACATTAAAAAAAAATTCTTCTACCCATGTTAACTCGCAGTTTCTTCCTCACACACCCACTTCTAAACTCCGGCTCTAGCCTAAACAACTTCTCCATATCGACCACCGGTTGCCTATCATCCGCTTACAGTAACCGACGGAACTGCCAATTCTGCCCATTTTGATCACAATGCCTCTAAGCCTCGATTAATTACATTCGCAAGCACATCCCATGCCACTCCATCCATGCAGGGAATGAACAGCCAGGTCCCATACCACTCCATCCATGTAGGGAATGAACAGCCAGGTTCCATACCACTCCATCCATGTAGGGAATGAACAGCCAGGTCCCATACCACTCCATCCATGTCGGGAATGAACAGCCAGGGAGACAAGTAACGCAGCCTTTTCTCCGTCCCACTTTTACTGTAAAGCAATCTCTCACCTCCGAATAAAATGTAATGGGTTGTGTCAATAAGACACAAACGAATATTGATGGTTAATTTAGTAATACAGCACAGCAGTAAGCATCACATTCTATAATGACGAGTTCGTATGCTCTCAAGTAAGTGTCGTGGGAATCACGTACTAAAAATAAAAATTTCAGACGATAGATTGGGTACATTCGATATATGAGAGAACATCAAATTAATATCTGTTGATGAATGGAAACCGATCGATACTTTCTACAGGAGCCAAATTGCTCCTGTAGATAAGAGGGCTTAATGGGCAGATAAGGCGGCTACTGCTTGCTAGCATTATTGAACAGTTAGGTCAGACTGGAATTGCGGATATGAGCCTTCGGGAGCGGAGGAGGCTCGGTGCCATCGCTTACTGCTTGATGTCAAATGGAACTGTCAAGACAGACTGGGCTGGTCTGCCTTGACGAGCAAGGGAACGCTTGCGATAAACGGATCCGAGCATTGGGACGACAGAGCCGAGCATTTGGATGACAGGGCCGAGCATTGGGATGATAGAGCCGAGAATTGGGATGAACGAGCCGGGTATTGGGATGACAGAGCCGAGCATTGGGATGACAGAGCCGAGCATTGGGATGACAAAGCCGAGCATTGGGATGACAGAGCCGAGCATTGGGATGACAGAGCCGAGCATTGGGATGACAGAGCCGAGCATTGGGATGAACGAGCCGAGTATTGGGATGACAGAACCGATCATTGGGATGACAGAACAGAGCATTGGGATGACAGAGCCGAGCATTGGGATGACAGAGCCGAGCATTGGGATGACAGAGCCGAGCATTGGGATGAACGAGCCGAGTATTGGGATGACAGAACCGAGCATTGGGATGACAGAACAGAGCATTGGGATGACAGAGCCGAGCATTGGGATGACAGAGCCGAGCATTGGGATGACAGAGCCGAGCATTGGGATGAACGAGCCGAGTATTGGGATGACAGAGCCGATCATTGGGATGACAGGGCCGATCATTGGGATGACAGAGCAGAGCATTGGGATGACTGAACAACTGAGCCAAGCATTGGGATGGCTGAACAACATTACAAGCATTGGGATGACTGAGTAACATGCCAAGCATTGGGATGACTGAGCAACAGAGCCGAGCATTGGGATGACTGAGCAGCAGAGCCGAGTAATGGGATGACTGAGCGACAGAGCCGAACATTGCGATGACTGAGCATCCGAGCCAAGCAGTTGTATGACTGAGCAACATACCTGAGCATTGTGATGCCCGAGCATCAGAACTGAGCATTGATATTACTGAGCAACAAGTCAAGCATTGTGATGACTATCATCCGAGCCAAGCAGTTGTATGACTGAGCAGCATACCTGAGCATTGTGATGCCTTAGCAACATAACCGAGCATTGGGATGACTGAGCAACAGAGCCAGTCCTTATGATGAGCGAGAGCAACAGAGTCATGGATTGGGAGACTGTGAGCTCGACTTCTTCGTCAGCCCAGCATGACTTGACTGTTCCAGTATCATGAAGTATTGAACGGTAGCAGGGACTTCCTCTGCCCCAGAGGCTACCAAAGACGAGATCGACAATTTCTATCCATTACCTCGCATTATTTTGATCGCCTCGCAAATATCGACTGTGCCCAATTTATCGTCTGGCGATTTTAGTTGCGCGTGAGTCCCAGAAACCCTATTTGGCAGTATGCGAGCTCGTCATTTATCGGCTGTGAGTTGTTATTTCGATGTATTTTAGAAAATCAACTGCCACTGTATGTTTGTGTCTTATTGACCAAACTGTTTTTTCGTAATTCAAGTGATTACTAAATTCTCACCTATTCGAATCAGTTTATAGATTGTAAGTTTGTAGGAGATGCCAAAATCCGAAAATGATTTACGATCCACATGAAATTGGAATATTTGAATTTTATTACATTAACAGCTTGTTAACTCTCGATTGCAGTATATTTAATATCATTATTTTATATTGCTTTTTTTGGAGCAGTAATATATTTGAATTCGTTACTATTTAAATTTAAAAAACGCCAGATAGTAAAGAAAATTAGCAACGTAGTCCTAACATTAAACGTTTCAGCATAGTTTACTTCATTTATGAGACGTTAGATTTCCAATCCCCCAATTACAAAATGACGCAGAGGTGGTCGGGGACAATCTTGGCACTGAAAAAGTATCATCACAGCTTCAACATGGACATAATCAGCCGTCCAGTTGCTGTCCTCGATCAATAAGGGTAGCATAATGGCAACATTGGTGGGGGACCACCTCACATAAAGGGGATTGATTGCGCACAATCTCAGCCAAATATATCTAATAAGTGAATGAATGCTTCTGAGCAGATTACTGAAAATTTACAGCAACAAGCATAGAAACATTTATCAGACGTGAAATATGAATGAAAGAATATAATCGTTATTCCAATTACATATTCCACCATGCCCAATCTGGCCATGAGCATCTCATCAGTCGTCATTTGCCTGATCGCTGAAGAAGCACTGAATTATTGCAACTCATGCCTCATGTGAAAACAACCGACGGTCTTGAGTTCCGGCCTTCGATTATAATGTACACTCTCATTTTCATGCAAAGCGCAAAATATTTGAGTGCTAAGATCGGGAAAAAAATCACGTCGGAACAAGAACCTCTGAAATGTATGTATTCTGCTTAAACACATTTTTGAAAATCATACCTTTATTTTACACAACGCTCTGTTTCGGTTAATCACGTGATATTAAATTATCCGGACCAGATAATTTTTTGGTTTATTTGAGACTATGATGCGAGTGAACAAAAACCATTTCGACCTAGCAAAGAAACCCAGGACCAATTTTCAGTAACATTCTTAGTTTATTTACGAAAAAGTATAATTGTACACAATCTACCGTTTCAATAATCCACAGAATATTAGCAGAATAATAAACTACTGTAGTATCTTAATGCTGCAATTAATATCAATAGCTGCACTTTACCTCAAATATTATACAGGAAAAATTGAGTTCGGTGAAGGAGTTTTTTTTAATGAGGCAACTTTTGTGGGCCAAAGGCGATTGTAATGATTGGTGCTATTTTAGAGTACTTCGTTAACTCGATTATAAGAAAACAAAACACTAGCTGGTAAAATATATATGAAAAAAGCCGTGGTTTAGAATGGTCGACTTGGCGTTGCCACCTAAACGATTCATTTAACGCAATCAAACGCTCACATTAGCACGCGCTCATGTCATTAAGGAACCCCTGCTGATGTGCCTACATCCATTAGGCGACCCCTGACTTAAGTGCTATATTTGTCACTAAGACAATATCATCAACTGGTGATTAGGGAGAATTCCTTAATAAAGTTATTCGCTCGGTAAAGACACAGTAACTTACTGTAATCGAGGCGATGTTACTCGTCTCGGCAGATCAAATTGCTGCCGCCTAGTCTGCTCTCAGGGGATATTGATTACGCTATTTTCATCTAACAATTCTGTTGAATGATGTTGAACTCTCCCTCAGATTATTATCAAAAGCTTGTGAAGGAAGTGTTGCTTATGATCATTATTCTACTAAACGCATTCAATCTTTCCAATATGACGCACTTGCCGGGTCACCAGTCTAAATCTACAC
>SDVV010010713.1:0-16136 GCA_016164225.1 Gammarus roeselii
TTATGTATGAAATTTGAAGTAAAAATTATTTCCTAGCATGCAAATATTAAAGATGGTAAGGCTACAAACTTCATGCCTTTTTTATATTACTGATTTTTCTCCTCACTGTGTTATTTTTGTAGCTGTTCCTCGTTATTTATGGACAGTTACAAACTCAGATATAATTTACAGAGCATTTCGACTTCATGGACGTAAATTTTTAATAGGCCTAAGTGGAAAACGTATGTTCGTTCTATTGTCATGAGGTGGACACTACTTCTCGACATTCAAAGTTTTCTCATTTGTGACATTTTTTTGAAGTCATTACTGTGAGTATACATTGCATCCTTCCGAACTAATGAACCGTTTCACAAAAGTGTTCTAGCTCATCAGATTTGATGTACTTTTCCATTTCCATCAACGTACATAGCATGAGTATGACGTCCAATCGTGACGAAATCATACTAATAAATCGGAAACACTTTGTTTATGTATAAATTTAACCCTAATCACGTTCATGAAGTTGTGAACATGCAAATATTACCTTATATAAAATCACAAGTTAAATGTTTCAAAATCGCAATCATGCTTGAATTTCAAATAGTTTCTCATCAAAAAAGGCTCGCTGTTATTTTTGTGAGTGACAGTTAGCGAACCTATGCGACGGTTGCCAAAAAAGGGCCAATTAACAATTTTTAATCTTATTTTCAACATTGGTAAAGTAGCCAAATATAATGTAAATCTCTATATTATTTTAGGCGTCCAAACTCACTCTGAGTTCCCCCAATAGGTGCGCAATTTTTCTAAGGAATCTAATAAGATGATATAATTATCGTGAAATTTAAATTTCTTAACCTGGTAGGACTATTTCCTTATCTCACCACAATGTCAATATGGTCGTTAATAAAATATAGGTATCAAACTTTATTGCATTTGTAACGACAAATATAAATTGAACAGACCGGCCACGAACCATCAGATTTTCTGTTACCAGAGTTTCGTGATCGTACTGTATCCATATATTTTTTCCTATTAAATCTCTCAAACTCATCTCCAACTTCTCTTGTGTATCTGAGATTGTGATGAAGGATTAGGTAGAACTTACACAGGATTGAGGCTTGTTTTGGTAATATGCGTATATAGTAAAAAACGTTGATTTAGTATCAATACAAATCTATGGATACTAAGTAGGAATATCTTAAATCTGACTACCACGTGGCATCCTCAGTACTACATGCCACCCACCGTGACGCTTATCGACTTTTTCGACCTTGGATGCATCGTAATATGCCCAGACTGTTTTCTATGTGTACTATACAAGTCCATACGTAATTAAAGACCGGGATCCTTCTTTTATTCGCATTTTTTTCTGTTTGTGAGAAAGATTAAACAGACAGAAAGCCGTTAGAGACGTTAAGTGGGACTGATGGTAGAAAGTATGACTTTATTGGTCGAAACAGCCGTGAAGTGAGGCGACGGTCAACGAACGGACGTTGAAAAATCTGTGTATCTGTGTACAAGAACGTGTTGTACTACTACTACTACTGCTACACGTTCGTATACGCCCTGTGCTGAACAGCTACTGACCATATCGTGTTTCTCTTTACAGACCATATCGTGCTAATCTTTTTGGGCGTGAATTGTAGAACTTTTGTTCATTGTTCAATTATAATCCGAAGTATTGAAACTAGTGGCCTAATTTATTAAATATAATAATAGTGTGTGTGCGAAAAGTAAGCTAAGTGAGTAATAAACAGCGCCTGTGAAAAAGAGGGCGAAGATTCCCCCGGACAACGTCATAGGAGGCCTCCTACTCCTGCGGACTGCTCGGTCTGCTTCGCCAGGATGAGCAGGAGCGTCTTCAGGGACCTCGCGGGAAACCTCGTCTGCCAGTTTTGTGTGCTGAATGGCAGGCTCGACCTGGCCCTGGTGACTTTCCAGGGCCTGCGGCGGAGGGACGACGACGGAGAGGGCGGGATCCTTGCGGGGAAGGTCTTTGTCCTCGAGGAGCAGCTACGCACTGTCGCCAGTGAGTATGTGGAGATGGGAGATTAAATCGGCAGGACTTGTGAGTCCCTAGCGGAGGTGAGAGACGAGGTACGTAGCGAAGGTGAGAGACGAGGTACCTTGTTTGTAAGCGTGATCTCAGTAGAGAGTTACGTTCTGATATGGAGAAGACTAGTAAGGGCCTATCGGAACAGACGAGGAAACTAGAAAGAGTTAACAAGTTGGTGGCCCATGCTTTACAGCTGGACGGAGAGGCTTCCCGGGAGCGGATTGAACAAACGGGGCCCAGTTCGATCGCGGGGGAGTCTTGGTGGTCTTGCTCTGGCTTGCTACCGTGACGTCCTTAGTAAGAGTCTGCAACGGCAGCACGCATACACCCCTAAGCCCATATCAGAGCTGCCAGTGCTGGATGTGAACTCGCTTCCACCCCTAAACCCAAACCCGGGGTACCTACTTCCCGTCAGGTAACCGGGACTAACCTGATACCTCGGACCAAGACTGCCGCGGGTCGAAACTGCACCCAACCTCGACAAGGCGGAGTTGATTCGGATGGATTTCAGCAGGTCAAGAACCGGTTTAGCTTCGTAAACCGGCCCGCGTTTGTGATGCCAACGCGGAACACTTTTGAGTGGTTCACGGACCTGAACGGCGAAATTGACACACCAGGCGTTGAATTTGCTCATAGGTGTAAGGCAAAGAGGCAGGTTATTTTCAAATCCGGTGCCACGACTGAGAAGATCAGAGGTGCCCTTGCAGAGGTTGTAGTTTCCAGCCGGGAGACACTCATCTTATGATATGTAAGCACCAATGATCTTGAGAGGACATGGTCGGAAGATGTTCTAGTTAAGTAAAGGCAGCTGATTTCTAACTTCAAGGCATAAACGGATTGAGTGGTCATCACATCCATCTTACCGCGGATGTATGATAATGACGAGCTGTATAGTAAGTTAACCTATACAAATCGAGCTTTTGAGACCATTTGCAAGTCTGATGGAGTATCCTTCATCAACTTGTTTGATGATTTTCGGGAGAGGCCGGATCTGTTCCTAAGAGACGGCTTCACCTGAATGATGTAGGAAATGACCGACTTGGCCGACTGCTCCATCTAAGCGCTAAGAAATACTATACCCAAATATTATGGATCCAGCGTGCTTTAAACGGTCCAGTTTTGGCCGCAGGGAACCTTACCTAGAGGGCCCGTGCCTGCAGAAGATTTCCGGACGGGAGTGATGACCGATCAGTCGCTCCAAGAGGAAGAAGCTGCGGGCACGGTAGATGCGTTACTGGGCTCACAAGAAGTCAATTCTAGAGATGGTCAAGATGCTGGTCCACAGTCTCCAGGTCTAAACCCCCCCAATGATGGAGATGTCGAAGATCGAGACACGCACCGTCTAAAGGTCTTCTTCTGTAACGCGCAGTCATATGCCCCTAAGTTCGACGAACTGAAGATACTGGCATTAGCATAAACGAAACATGACACGATCTCCAGAGTAGAAAACTGGCAGCAAAGATTATGCTACCAGGCTGCAAAATGTTCAGCGTGGACATACTAACCCCTAGTAAACGAAGGGGTGGGTCCGTGCTGTACATAAAGAAGATACTGCATCCATTTCTATGAGCAAAGCTTGCCACATTTTCTTACGAAATACTCAACGCCTAAATCAAAATGGCCTATGCGACGCTGCATTGGTGTAACGCAACACCCACACCCTTGCGGAACAAGATGCTCAGCTCTATGAGAATATGGAAGAAAATGTCTCAAATAATCATTAGACAATCATCTTCGGTTACTTCAATCTCCCTTATATTGACTGGGTGAGCTTAACTTCACAGACCACAGGCAATAAACTAACGGAGTTTATAGCCGATAATGGCATGACCCAGTATGTTCGTGAACCAAACAGGGGGAACAACATAATGGACCAAGTCATGTCAACTGAGGATCGCTAGGTGGGCAACATCCTTGTTGGCATCAAACTAGGAGGTGCTGACCACAACGCGGTGAAATTCACCATCAAAGTGCCCCGTCCAGCTCCCCAGGAAGCTATACATTTCCCAAATTTTGCGCGAGCAGACTTCCAGGGCATGAGAGAACAACTCAGTGCGCTTAATTTAATCTAACAACTCAGAGAAGGTACGGTGGACGCTTGCGGCCGTATCCTCAATGAGAGAGTTCGCGAGGCCAGCGACAGATGTATACCCTTGAGGGCAATTGATCCCTCTCAAAGGATCAGGCCCCCTTGGTGAAACGTCGAAGTCGCAAGAGCCTTGCATTTTTGCGATCAACTGAATGCGCAACGACTGAGGGAAAACACCGAAGAGGCGGCAGAACTGCACCGCCTGGCGTGTGGAACAGCCACTTGTCCGATCCTCAAAGAGCACGGAAAAGAAAAACATTGTGGATAACGCCAAAGAGAACCCAAAGGATTGCTATCGCTACGTCAACAAGCGTAAAATTGCTAGGGACGCAGCTGGTCCGCTAATGGATGAAGATGGTGTCCTCAAAACGTCACCTGAGGACATGGCCAGTGTCCTGAATAGCTTCTTCTGTTCAATGTTAACAAATGAGGGCTCCTCAAGTTGTCAAACAACTTGAGGAATTGGACATTTACAGATCGATCGGTCCAGATGGACACCACCCAAGAGTTCTCAAGGAAACTCTAGAATCCCCAACCCACATCTTCCACTTATCGACGACGAGTGGCGAGGTCCCCGAAGACTGGAGAGTGGACAATGTCACGGGAATCTTCAAGAAAGGTGACCAACAGTCGCCTAGCAACTATCGATCGATCAGCTTGACGTCGATCGTGTGTTAAACCATCGAGCGATTGATACAAAATCATCTCGTCGATCATCTGGAAGACAGCAGACTCCTTCATGACACTCAACACGGCTTCCGCCGTAAGAGAAGTTGTCTGACGAATTTGTTGAACTTCTTCAATAAGTTGATCAACGTGTACGACCGCCGCAAGGCAGTGGATGTCATCTACCTGGACTTCCAAAAAGCCTTCGACAAGGTGCCGCACAGGAGACTGTTACACAAAGTCTATGAGCTCGGCATTGGTGGCAACGTACTTCGCTGGCTGCGCGCCTGGCTAACAGGACGCAAGCAAAGAGTCAGCATTGGCCAGGCTTTGTCCTAGTGAGCCCCTGTTATTTCTGAGGGGCCCCAGGGCAGTGTCTTGGGTCCTATCCTCTTCCTCATCTATGTAAACGATAGGATACGGGGCATCTGTCCATGGTATCAAAATTGCCCTACGACACGAAGCTCTGCCATGCAGCATGGAGAGAGGGTGACAGAGTTGAGATTTAACAAGATCTTAAAAAACTCGTCCAAGGGTCGGAAGCGTGGTAAATGCCCTTCAATGTTGCGAAATGTACAGTTATGCACATGGCGTGTCACAATGCCAACTTCAACCACACAATGGCATGAAGCGATCTCGCAACTGTTGACCAGCAGAGAGACTTAGGTGTCCTTATTTCGAAAGATGTTAAATGGAACGCGCAGTTCAAAGAAAGTTACAAGATAGCTAACCGCAACCTTGAATACATCTCCCATAACTTCCTCTGCAAAAAGAAAGACATAGAATTGCCGTTGTACACGTCCGTCGTCCGTCCCCACCTCGAGTTTGCAGTCCAATTCAGGTCTCCACACATGAGGGGGACATAGAGAAACTGGAACGAATACATCGTGCAACTAAGCTCATCCCGCAGCAACGCCACCACAGCTACAAGGATAGGCTTGAAGAGCTTGGCCTCATCACCCTTGAGCAACGAAGGCTGAGGGGCCAGCTCATTGAAACCTTTAATTACCTGAAGGGATTCAACAACGTGAGTCCTGTCGGTCTCTTCGATAGGGACCACAACATTCATATCCGAAACAACGGGGCAAAACTTGTGGGAAAAACATTTTGCTACAACTATAGCACAACACTTTTTCCCGATCGCAATCTCGCGGTCTGGAACAACTTGCCGGTTGCGGTAGTAGGCTCTGAATCCATGAATGCGTTCAAAAACGCGCTTGACAAGCACTGGGCAACGTAACTCGTTAAACCTGAATACGACACAATTTACCAGGAACTGTCAAACCAGGTTTGTGGTGTTACGGCGACTCTCACCCACCCCTTAAACCCACGCCAGGGCCACCGGTTGGGTATGAGCCCGTAACGGTACTCACATTCACCCATCCCGCTAGCCTACGAGGCTGTCTGCTATCCTATGTTACCCGGAAAGGCTACACTGCCTATAATGAAAGCTTGCTCTCCTCGATGCGGCGGTGAAGACTTGGAGGAATACCATATATTTTTACTCTTTATTTTTATTATTCCAGCACGTACCACCGAACTAGTGAGGGTGAAATCTGCCGGCGACTCACCCTAACACCCCATAATATTCGAACACTGATCCCGCACCAGGAGGAGAGGGCTACTCAACTCAAAGGTATGACGTAGACTCAACGAAGGTGTCCGGGTGAAGTCCGCCGGCGACCCATCGACGTTTACCGATGAGCCGCAACGGCGGCTCACCCCCACACTACAACAAATACCCACCCTCACCCTCAAATTAGTGAGTACCTTCCGATGGAAGACAACTTTTTTTTTTGTTCTCTCTCTCTTTTTCTCTCTTTTTTCCTCTTCTTCTTCTTCTTCTTTGCTTCGTGAATACCTGCGCCTTTGGAGACGTCCTTCTGACATCTTATTGATATATACATCTTTGAGATGCCCGTCGGGCATCTCGTACAAAATTTGATAGATAGAGATTTTGGAGATGCCCATTTGGCATCTCGTATACAATTTGATGTACAGAGATTTTGGAGATGCCCATATGGCATCTCGTATACAATTCGATATATAGAGATTTCAGAGATGCCCATATGGCATCTCGTATACAATTGATATATAGAGATTTTGGAGATGCCCATATGGCATCTCGTAGACAGTTTGATATATAAGAGACTTTTAGATGCCAATCTGGCAAAAAGCACGTAATGCACCTGCCTTTAGATTGACCCATCTGTACATCTCGAATGAACTAACCGTCTTCTTTCTCTCCCGTAGTATGGATCCCGGAGTGACCCTGTTTCAGCATGGAGCAGAAAGACGCTCACCCATTAACCCATTCCTTACAGATGGTCGAGCTAATTGCTCATGCTTCTTTCGGTTGGCAGCACGCACCGATTACCAATAGAAATAATATTTGTTAGATGTCTTGAAATATGAAACATTCTTGGAGATGCCCTTCTGGCTCCTCACATGGAGCATATTGAGATTATATAAACTAATCCCTGGAGATAACCGCATCCCTCCGACCTTGAAATGTATTCCCTTGTACAATGTAGATAACTAACCGCCTTCTCTTCTTAAGCACAAATTCGGGTGGGACCTAGTGCAGCAACGTCTGACACACGTGTTCAGAGACTTACTCTACTGAACACTAGGGAGAGCCACTCTCAGAAAACTGAGAGTGTTTCTCACCTATAGTTTGATCTAAATTTCACGATATTTTTGATAAATTTCGACCTACAGAACATTAGGAAAAACCACACTCAGGAAACTAAGATTGATTCTCACCTATAGTTTTATCAAAATTTCACGATATTCCTGAAAAAATTCGACCTAGACTCTAGATCAGTCAAGGGCAGGTCTATCATAGGAGATGTCCCTCCGACGTCTCACCTTGAAGTGCGACAGCGTACAGAAGACTTCATCTTCTGAGCACATGAGGGAGGGTTACTAACCGGGAAACTAGGTGTGGTACTCTTTTGAAATGCGCACATACATGTCAAAATATAAATACCCATTGCTCTTCCGCAGTAGACTCAATACCCAGTTGGAGTCCGTTTGACCCAACCTCTAGGGCAAGCCGACAGGCATGCGCTCGAGGAAAAGTGTGAGTCTGCTGAGCGTATGGGCGTGGCCGTCTCTGCTCGACCGTCTGAGATGCGACCGCCTGGAACCTGAATTCTTCTCTTCGCTTCTTGTTCGCCCCGTTCCTAAAATTGTCGCCCTGACACTCGACCTTTTCTTCTCCGGGGCTGAAATGCCCCGGGTAGTAGTGGGGTGGTTGTAGTAGGTAGCGGTGCTGGTAGTGGTGGTCCTTCTCCTTTCTGTCCTTACAACCTTCCTTTTTCTGTATGTGTGCGTGAATTTCTAAAGCCTCGTTGACTACCCCCCACTCTTCTTTCAATTCTTTCAAAGGAAACACTCGACATGAGCACTCGTGCTCGTTTGTTTTTTTACTCTAATCTAATCTAATCTAATCTACTATTACTACTACTTATAATAATATTAATAATAATAATAATAATAATAATAATAATAAAAATAATAATATTAATAACAATACTGAATATAATAATAGAGTAATATTAATAGCATTAATAATAATAGTCTTTCCTGAAAAACTCGATGGTATAATAATGATTCCAGAGAAATAAGTTTGACAGAGCATCAGTACCAATACATTAAAATTACGCAGCAAAAGATTATACATGGAGACAAGATAGAATAGGGATAAAATACGCGACACAGATTCATAAGTGAGTTAGTGACAAGCGCGCCTTGATACATTTTATGTCACTCTGCCACATGAATATGTATGTAACAAAACTCAATGTTTAAGAGGTAAAGCACTTAGCCACCTGCCAGTCGACATATCCAGGGACGATTCCCAGCATGATACCCACATTTACGTACGATGGGCCACGAGATAGGAACGCAGATATAAGTGAATCATCATTTCTATTTATCTCGGTGTCATCCTGCTCCAGGAGGATTCGGTCCCACCTCTCTTTTAATGAAAATAATTCGTATCCCTCACTATCCCATAAGGCCTCCATGAAGAAATTTTTGGATTTTATTTACGTTCATGGAGGTTACAGAATAATTTTCTTGCTCGTCCATGAGACAATCAACATCATATGCTGCGAATACGAAGCTAGCATAAGTTCTTCTAGGTACATCAATCAACCTCCTGAAATATCATTGTACGCTACTCTTAGTTTACTAATAGTTACACTCGTAAAGTTACTAAACAATGAGTTACAGTAGATGGTGTAGCAGTAGGTTTTAAAAAGCTGTGTTTTAACATCTGTCGTGCAGAAGTTGAATTTCCTGATGAGCTGATTGCCAATTGCGTTTAATTTCCTTAGTAACTTGGAGATACCAGCATTGCCACACCGGTTGCTTATTATTAGGTGACCCAAGAAGGGAAAACTGTCCACATAATAGAACTTATGACCATATAACACATTAATCATTCTGAACTGCAGGGATCCTTTGCCTCAGCTATAGAAGCATGACAGATTTTAGGAGAGAGACACTGCGACGAACTTGAGTTTGGCTTGCGAGAGAATGAAGAGGGACAAATGTGTTCCAAGGGGTGAGTAAGATATACCTGAGTAAATTTGTGGATAGTAAGTAAATACTGATTATGGAAGAGCTTGCATAGTGTTCTTTCTCTGATCATATACCAAGGTATCACATGTCAAACAGAAGTCCGAGCTAATAATTTTACGACTTTTGATTGGGCATTTGATCTTTCAACAAGAGAGATACTGAGCTCATGCAAGATAATATTGCCAACCGCCATGTTGTTCGATTATCCGTATGTTGAGCGTACCGAACACGTTGACATAAAACACTTTACTGCAAAAACACTCCAGGGATCACAAATATATCTTAATGCTCTTATTTGTGCCCCATTGAATGAATTCATTTTCATTAACCATGTACCAAATTCGTATTGTAAAATGTACTGTTGCTTTGTTTTCTGGTGACAGTCAACTAGTTACCCCGAAGAAAGTGGTCAGGGATAGTCACTACCAGAAGGAATAGTAATTTGAATAAAAGAAGAATACAGCGCGCAAATATAAGTATCCGGAAGCTAACAATGCTTACCTGTTGGGTCCAAATTAGATAACTTATAAAATAAAACAGGGCAACTCAGGGGTTAAGGTCCTACAAATATTTTTTGATCGAAACAATTGAAAATTTGTCTAAATTTTTTTGCCTACTCACCTATTTTATAATCAGCAATTTCTGATTTGGTTGCAGTATTCTGTGTGAAGAAAGCTAATATTTTAAAATCTCAACTACTGGGCGCATTTTAAAATGTTCTTTACTGTTTGAATGTTTAATCATCAACGATGTTTCTTCCTCTACTCTACTCGTAGGCAATCGTCACTGAATGAACTATTCTTCGTACAGTTTCTTTATTTAATTCACGACTTTGGTGAAGTATTTCTCTCCCTCTGAATTTAAAAATAGCCGCAGCACTAAAAAAGATATTATAGTTCTATCATGTTCGTACATCGTTAACAGCTGTTTACAAGTATAAGAAGACAACAACAGGGCTATTGGCCCAAACTAGGTTGCCTTTTGATAGCAAGAGGATTAGTTCTGAAGTAAAAGGCTTCGTGTGAAATTTCTTTTTTGTTTATAACAACAAGAAAGGGAACGGTTTTGCTATTTATCGGCGATTTATGTAGAACTTATCGAGCCGCGACTTAAACGTTCTGATTGTATTGCTGTTTACAACCTCCGCTAGGAGTGGGTTCCATTCTTCGACAACTATATACGTGAAGAGAAACGTTGCCCAGCGATTTTGTATCCATCGTTCCTAGTCACTCCGTTTGTATCTAGAGTGAACAGGCTCGCTCGGTCGACGTTTTCCTTATCCATCATAATCTTCCACACTTCGATCATGTAGCCTCTGAATCGAAATTTCTCTAGCAAATAAATATTGAGTTCACGTAGCCTTTCTTCGTACGATGTATTCAGCAGCAAGGGGATGAGTTTGATAGCTCTGCGTAGTTTAATAACGTTTTTTCTACGGTATGTAGACCAGAATTGAACGGCACACTCGAGATGCGGTCTAACAATCTTTAAATAACTTGAGCCTACTGTGCTGGTTTTTGTACAAGATAGTTAGGGATATCATACCTAGCTAGCATTTTGTTGTTTTTCTTGGCAGCATCGTTACATTGCTTGTTGCTTTTTAAGTCGCTACTAATTACTGACACCTAAATCTCTCTCTTCGGTGACGGAAATGAGTTTCTTTCCGGACATTGAATGTTCGTGTTTGAGGTTATGAGGACCTATGTGCATAACTTTGCATTTGTCTACATTAAATTTCATCTGACACTTTTTTGACCATTCAACAATTTTGTTCAAGTCCATTTGGATCTGCTGACATTCAAGTTCAGTTTGTACTTTTCCTCTAATCTTGGTATCGTCTGCTTTGTGAGTACGTTGCTATCGAGATCGTTAATGATTATTATAAAGAGAACTGGCCCTAACACGGATCCTTGAGGCACGCCACTTCTAACATTACCCCAAGGGGAGGAAGCTCCTTTAGGTACAACTCGCTGCCGTCCTTCCGTGAGCCAAAACTTTGTCCAGTTGTTGAGCTTGCCTCAAATACCGATGCTGGACAATTTACTAATTAAGTGCTTGTGGGGGACTTTATCAAAGGCTTTTAGGGAGTCAAGGTAAATGATTTCGATTGGAGATTTTGTGTCTTAGATTTCGAATGTATTTCTGAAAAATAGTAGCATTTTCTCAAAACAAGAATGGTTGTGTCTAAAGCCGTGCTGGGAGTCACCAATCAGTTGGTTGGTTTTTAAGAAATCTATAGTTTTATCCGGTATCAAACTTCCCATTAACCTGCGAATGACCGAGGTGAGACTAATTGGAAGGTAATTGCCGGGACACTTTTTGTCCCCTTCTTTAAAAATTGTGGTAATATTGGCCTTTTTCCATTTGGAGGGTCAGGTGCCATTTGTGAGAGATTGGGTGAAAATGTTTGATAAATGCTCAGCGATTTTGTTTCTAGTCACTTTCAGAATTCTTGGATGAATTTGGTTTGGACCGGGAGATTTGGTGACTTTCCAATTTTTCTATATATTTAATAACTTCAGGGGGGGGGGAGTTCAGTGGTCAGAGGGCTTCAATTCGTTTCCCCGCTATGATATCCTCAGGATTAGGAATATCCTGTTCCTCTAAGGTAAATACAGAATAAAAGTATTCATTTAGTTGAACAATCATTTTGGTGTCGTGCGTTTCAAGCTCACCAACATCGTACTTGAGAGAACCTATTACAGATTTCGATTATTTTTTGCTCAATATATAACTAAAAAATTGTTACTGATTAGTTTTGGCATTGGCGGCAAAATCATTTTCATAATCTTTCTTCTCACGTTTCAGGACCCTGTTTAGATTTCGTCTGCAAATGTTGTATTCATTTTTTGCTAAGTCGTCATGGGATGTCTCGGTTTTATCGAGTACTTTGCTTCCATTCGTGATTGAAGGCACTGCAATTCTCCTTTCCATTGTATAGTAAAATTGAACTAGAAATAGCACGTACGAAACCTGCTATCACATTTTGATCACTCGTTTATATACGGACAATGCATGTCAACAATAAGGATAGTTAAATGAAATACATTAGTTATCAACTAAGGGCTGATGATCTAAGCGTCGGTCTCGCATGGGGGAGTCCTAAACCATTTCGTGTTACGCTACGATCGAAAACATTTTAGTCTCAATGAGAAATTTCCGTCAGACGGGGAATTACACCCGTCCAGCTATAAAAATGATGATGAACCTGATTAAGGAATTTAAATCCACATAAATTTTTAGTTACATCCTCATAAAGACCGCAGTGGCCTATTGGTTAGCGTATCCGACTGCAGTGTCAGCCTCTGGTGCTTTTTGTCGCGAGTTCGAGCCTTGGCATAAACATGGCGGTCATTTGACAAGAGATTGGTAGCCTTCCCCCCTCTGTGCCAGCCTAACTGAGCCACCCTCCTAACTAGGGGCAAACGGCTGTTTGTCTATACAAACATTTCAATCACACATATATTTTAGAGTCGTTGGCCGGCGTACCAAGCTTCTGCTCAGTGGAGGTATAATTGATTGTCAACTTAGAAAGGCATATTAATAGAACTCATACAGGAAACGAGTCAAGAAACAATCAATTTATCAACTAAATGACCTGTATTGATACAGCAAACAAGAAAAACTGGCCTTATATTAACTATTTGGAATACTAAATCAGCCGCAACGCATGAGGCACCTTAAAACACGAGCAGAACTTATATTAACGTAACGAAAACAAAAGCTGACTGCAAACAACAAGTTCTACCTTGAATCAATCTAACTAACTAGAAATGAATCAAATGTTCCCTACAAACGCCAGACTACAAAACAACGGAATGACGATCTCATCCGTATAATTTTTAGACAACAATATCACTCGTGAACTGAATATTTTCTCTATATGCTACAATATCACTACGTAATACACAAATGGGAACGCTGTCAATTTAAATCACCAAAAAAAGGATTCGTTATTTTCCCGTGTTATTAGTTATAAGATACACTAATCAGCACTTTTATATGAAGAACCATTATAAATAAAAGTATTCTCAGATTAAGACCAATGTCATAATTGGAATCGGCGATAGTTTGGTCACACGCTATGTAATTCAGAAAATATGTATCGACGCACTAATGAGATTACAACATAATCATCATATATATGTTGACTTTCTACGAGCCGCCACGATTATTTTTTAGACCTTTCCCGGTATAAAACACAAAATGTTGTATTCATAGGTCACCCGCTGCTGATGGTTTCAGGCCCAGCCTGTGTCGCCACTACATGTACTGGTTTCTTTGGCTCCCTCATTGCAATCCTACTGTCCCAGGCTATGTCACCAAGCACACTATAAACAATTCCGCAGTGAAGAAACTATGTTTCACTTCAATTTTGCATTTCGGTGGATAACCATTTCTCAGCGGGGAATTTTATTTGCATCGCATGACGTCATCAGGTTTTGAAAAAAATACTATGATCCGAAAGAATCGCCTGCATGTGGTTTAACCGATGGTGCTGTCTCGTGCACCGAAACAAATACTCTTTTGAGCCCAACAGGTCAAGATCGCAGTTCCTTCAGACTGTGAACTCAATTCTTTTTATCAAACCACAGAACGATGAAATAACGAGGGCATATTCTGTTGATTATGTGACGCATTGTTAATTTCCACTTATTCGATTTTTTGCTGAAATCTAGAGCTTAGTTTGGTTTGACGTTTGCTACTAAAAATGCATGCCTCTACAAGCTGAAGGCCAGCTGAATTCGTTGCAGAATTTATAACGTCACATCGCGTGTTGCGAGTTGTTCAAATAATTAGTAACAGGTCTGCTGAGCGTGGAACGAATACTCTTTTATGTCAGTATTGAGCAGTTTTTACGATGTACTGTTTTCATCCAATAATCTGTGTGGACTGTTTAATGAGTGGACTTACGAAAATCAGATTCAATGCAGAATTGTACATCGTCTCATTCACATACATTGAATTTGTATACACAATTGTTTCAGAAACAAAAAAATTGTATTGTAGAATAAAATGTGAACATGTATTAATAGACCTACATTCGCTCCCCCTTATTAGGAGGGTGGCTTAGTTAGGCTGACACAGAGAAAAGAAGCGCCCAATCTCTCCGTCGCAAGACCGCGTCATTGCGGGGCTAGAACTCGCGACATGCAGCACAAGAGGCTGGCACTACAGTCGGATACGTTAACCTCTCGGACACGGCCGCTCATGAAAAGGTTAATCTTAAATTTGATGAATTGACCACCAAATTTCACAAATAACATGTTGTTTCTCAGAAAATAATGGTTTCGACGTCATCGTCACGAAAGGCTTACGGCTAAACCAGTGTTGTTCAAAATCGTGGAGCTTTGAAGTTTCCATGAAATATTCCTTGACCCGCCTTGATTATCTGAAAACAGTGAAATGGTTTCCGGTATTCACAAGTGTAAGAAGACAACATCGGGGTTTTGGCTCAAAATATGTTATCTTTTGATAGTAGGCAGATTAGTTCTGAAGTAGAACGTCTGAGAAGACATCATGTGTCTGTGTACTTTCTATTTTAATAGATCAAGAAAGCACAAGTTTGTAGAAGGAAATAGCATTTAACGATAATACTCGAAACGGCTCAAACCAGCCCCTGAACAGTAAGCCTCCGACCCACGACGTTGACCTGAAATTGCCACAGCTTCATTCCTCGTTAAACAAATGCTGACCGGCGCGATTTCTGAACACCGTTTTTCAACGGGCAGGTACCGATGCCGGGTACCTTTTATACCGTGCTAGTGCCAACGCCGGGTACTATGGATGTCAAAGTCGGACAGCATTAATCACGAATATTCTAGCGAGAGTGCTGGAGCTGTGAGCTGTTTAGCGCTGTTTTTGGTAAAACTGTCGAGTCTTGACTTGAACGTTTCTATTGTATCGCTGTTGACGACTTCTGCTGGAAGTTTGTTCCTTTCTTTGACAACTCTGTACGTGAAAAAATTGCGCGTGATATCGCGTGTGAAACTTTTGCCTACGATATTTTATTCATTATTCCTGGTCACTTTGTTCGCATCTAGAGGGAAAAAGCTCGCTTCATTATCCTCCTCACTTCGACCATGTCTATTCTGACTCTACGCTCCTCTAGAGAATAAAGGTTGAGCTCACGAAGTCTTGCTCCATGGAATGTCATCGTTTGCAGTGTCCCCTCTCATTGCAATCATCTCGTCTGAGCCTTCATCACCTAAACGTGGATAGTCCTCGTTTGCAGCGTCCTACTTCGTTACGATCATCTGGTCGCAGCCTGTGTCTCCTCCCCATGGACTGTGTTTCTCCATTGCGGTCATCAATTCCCCGCTTGCATCGTCACCTATATAATGGACTGCCTTGGATTGTAGTGTTCTCAAGCACTGCAACCAACTCGTCCGTACCAGTGTCGTCACCATCTGGAGGGTCTTCTTTTGGCCTTGTCTTTACTCATTGCAACCCTCTCGGCACAGCCTGTTCCAACAAACTTTGATCACTTCCTACACGATTGTCGGCCAAGAAGGTTCAGGCTTAGCCATTTGCAGTCTCCGGCTAGGGGGCCTCTCACTTCGCTTTATTGGCCTCGGGGCGAATCCTGTAATTGGGGAAGGCAATCACAAGCCAGGACGACGATACACTTCTTCCCCAGGGACAGCTCACGGGACGAGGAATGCACGTTAACTAATTTAGGTAAAATATTATTTCATCGTTTTCAGAGTGATGTTCTAATTCATCCAGGTGAAATAAAATTTGGGAATATAT